>JAQZBX010053538.1:0-18862 GCA_029593785.1 Cabassous unicinctus | reverse complement strand
TCTTTTCCACAGCGATTTTGTGGCAAAGTGAAAAGCTTCAGCCTCTCAAATGGCCACTCGCTGCTGGAGAATTCTGAGACATTCCTTACTTTCCCAGGTCCCCTTGTCCCTGGAAGTGGACTGGTCCATATAGTCCACAGTATCTCTGTTCTTATTTCATGAAATATCCATAACTGACATAGCAAGAAGTAGGAGGTCCCGTTTCATGTAGTGAGTTCCCTATTGCTGGAGACATTCAAATCAGAGCTGGCCAGCCACTTAGCAGGGGACGTCACACAAGAGTTTTCAATAATGGACAGGACAGTGGACTGGCCCAGTGATTCCCAAATTTACCTGCGCATCAGAGTCACCCAGGAAGTTTGTCTTTGTTTCAATTTTGATTTTCTTGAAGGTAAAATATGTACATAGTTTAAAAAGTCAATACCAAAAGTCTTATAACAAAATACAGTGGTTTCCTCTTCCAGCCTCTCTACTCTCCCCAGTCTCCCTTCATTTTGGCTCTTTTTCTGGTTTATATATACATCTCCATTATTCAAAATAATATGTAAATACTGCTACCTTTTGATTAATCACTTTTAGACATCCATTGTCTTCTGTTTATAATAGATAAAGATTTTGTTATCTTAACCTGTAAGATAGCTGTATTACAATTTTAAACACACCAGCCTTCAGTATTTACATTGTTATGCTTATGCAAATCTTTAGATACTCATAGCTGAGCATCGTAGGTGTAGTCCATTTATGTTTTTCATTTTTCCTGAAGTTAATAATTGCCTTGGTTTTAATTTTGCCTGTTTGTATGTATACTCGTTTTCAATTCTTCTTATACCTCCTAACAGCTTCTCAGTATGATTTACCACAAGACCAGTCTTGTTAGGTAATATATTAGTTCCATTAGAAAAACAAACAACAACAAAAAAAAAACTAGAGACATCCCTCCTGAAGAGCTCCCTTTTCCTTCTACCTGGCTGACTGCTCTCAAGGCTTGCTGTACTTCTATCGTACTGGGAATATCCTTTGTTGCCATTCTTGGATTTCCTTTGCCTCTCTCCTGGGTTGGATTCCTTGTTTCCTAAATCTCATGTCTTTGTCTGTCTTGTTCTTCTCCCTTGTTTTCATGAAATATATCTTCCAGTAGTTTCATTAGATTGTTCACCATCAGATTGATGGTACAAATGCAGAGGTACAGTGATGCCATTCTTGTCTCTTGAGTGTAGCCCTCCAGTCTGGTTGTCTTCTGTGTGTTGTGCACGCTTTTCATTCTAGGATCTCTTTCACCTTCATCCAGATTTCATTTGCCTCTCTCTAGGTCTTCCTCTTTCTTGGTTTATTTTCTTGTGTGTAGCCTCCTGAAAAAGTGTGGAAGAGAGATAAACTTTTTGAGATCTTGAAAAATGGGAAATTCTAATTACTTTGCTTTCACACCTAATGATAGTTTGGTTGGGTATAGAGTTTATGGAGGTCTGTAATGTCATTCACTAATATTTCTAGTTCTTCCTTTGCTGGCAGGACTGAATACCCTCATCTTCTTGAAGTTAAGCATTGTGATGTGATTTGCTTAGGTAACAACATGTGAGTAGAAGTAGCAGGTATTCCTTAGACTTTAATAACTAGTGTGTAATTCTCCATGTTTCCTCTCCTGGCTACTCTGACTGATACATTTGGGGTGCTGGAGGCTCTCTCAGCCTAGATCCCTGAGTGACGATGACCTGTGAAAGATCCATCACTACCATGTAGCATAAGCAAGAAATAAACTTTAAATGTTTTAAGCTATTGAGATTTAGGGTTTATTTATTGTCACAGCATAACTTAGGCCATCCTGACTGCTACCAAGGTAGGTTCCTAGAAGTGGGATATTGATAAAACAGAGTCTAAAATATGTGGCCTTGCTTAGGGACTTGGCTGTAATCTGCAGGAAAACTCTATTAGAGTTTGGAAAGATGGTAATTTAAATTATTCAGTGGAAAATATTTATTCAAATTGTCTAGGAGCCAGATCATTTACCTAAGGAAATTGTAATTGGCAAAGAATTATAAGAAAGAATGTGCTCAGGAAAGAAGTGGCCAATATGTAAGCAGAACTGAAAGCTAATAGAGAATTTCCAAAATTTCACTTAAAATTTATCTGTGTGGCAAGGATCCAAATAAGGGTATGACCCTCTCTCCCACTGTTAGAAACTAAATGGATTAAGGTATTTCAGAGTAAAGATCCTTCAAGGATGTGGCACCCAGTTATTTCTTTAATTAGGACAAATGGTTCAAGGAAAAGAGACTGAGATTGTGGCTCTCCCACCTAATCCTGATAGGCTCAAGGTGCACTGATTTTTAGATGAAGAGAGAAGCTATAGAGCTGATAAAGCAAAGGCATATAACTATGCTTCTAAAAGAAATTTGGACATAGTTACTGGATTCTGTTGATGCAGAATCAAATAGATAAGAAGCTAAGATATTGAAAGAGTTGTATTGCCAAAATAATGACTAACCTGGACTAAGAAAGACTAAGACCTAAAATGACTCTATCTATCGGTAGGAAGTGAGCTGAGAAAGAGACTCAGCCCTCAACGAGGGCATGTTCCCTTACATTCACTTCATGGATGGCCAAGGAGAATAATGGGAAGGAAATAACTTCTTAGAGGAAAGAGCCAGGAGCCATGGAGAACAATGGATAAAAGAGCTATGCCTAGAGAGCAGAAAGGGAGCCTAATTCAGCAGCATTCTTGCTTTCAGGGCCTTCAAAATTTCTGCCCCATAGGATTTCAGAATTGCTATGGTCCGGTGTCTCCTGCGTGTGCCCATTCTTTCCCTTTCTGAATGGGAGTGGTTATTGTGGTTATCCTTTCCCTCTTCCACCACTGTATCTTGGGTGTGTATGTAGCAGACTTTTTAAGCTTATAGGTATCCAGATTAAGAGGAGGGTCACATGTGGATTTAAAATACAGTCTATGGCACATCATCCAGAATCCTGAACTTTAGGCTTGTTGTTATGAATAGATGGAACTTTTGGGTTGTCACCCTTGGGGAGAGGGTGAGTAATGTTGCTTGGTAAGGAGAGTAAACCAAATATTTGGTGACCAGAGGATGGACTGGTAATTAAACATCTAGCTCTTCTCATGGTAATATTGTACTTCTAAGACTCTTTGTAGATAGGCAAGTACACGTAACTTACTATGGCTGTGGAAATGTGCACTAAAGTGATGTGTTTCCCTTCTTGGCAGAATTTTTAAAGAGCTGGTGAGTCATTAATCATGTTCCCTGCCTCTACTATGGAAATAGGTAAAAAGGATCCAAAAAGCCTGGGTCCTGCTGAACTGAGATAGATATGTAGCATCTGAGATTTGGGGGTTATTTGTTACTGTGGCATAACCAAGCCCATCCTGACTAATATAGAATTATAATTTGTGAATTGTTTTCCTTCAGAATGCTAAATACATTGTTCCATTATCTTGAAAATATAAAACCATTCTGATTCCTGGTCCTTTGATTAAACTCTTCTTTTTGGATCTCCTTAACTTTAATATTCTGAAGTTTCACAATGAAGTGATTATTTTCATTCACTGTGCTAGGCATGTGGTACCCTTCCAATCTGGACATTCATGTGCTTTAGTTTTGGGAACATTTCATGAATTATTTTATTGATGATTTCTTCTCTATTTTTTTCTTGTTCTCTCTCTCTCTCTCTCCCTCGCCTCTCTCTTAGGAAGTACTGGGGATTGAATCTGGGACGACATACATGTGAAGCAGGTGCTCAACCACTGAGCTACACCTTGTTCTCTTTTTATTTGATGTTGGACCTCCTGAGTTGGTATTCTTTAATTTTCTTATTTTTTCTCTCTCTTGGTTTCCATCCCTGTCATTTTGCTCTCTTTCTGGGATATTTCCTCAAATTTATCTTCCATCTCTTCTTTTGAATTTTTCATTTTTGCTATCATGTCTTTAATTTTCAAGCGCTCTTTTTTATTAGTTCAGTGTTATTTTCTTATAGCGCCCCATTCTTATTTTGGGGATACAATATCTTCTTTTATCTTTCTGAGGTTGTTGATAGAGTTTAAAATTTTTTTTATTTTAAAATTTTTTATTCTCCTCTCTTCTTTGCATAGTTTTTGTTTCCTCCAAGTTGCCTTTTTCTACTTGTTTGCTTTGGCCTCTATCTTCCGTATTAGAAGCTTTTTTCCCCCTCAAATGTCTCATAATCCTTGGCTGTCAAGTCATGAATAGGGTAGGAGACTAAAGAGCAAATTGTAAACTCTGAGATTGAGGGGTAGGGCTTGTCAGCTCCAGTGGGGTGCTTGTTGGGGAACACTGTTAATGTCTTGGGTCTCCTCTTGGGCTGGTCATAGTCTCCAGACATTGCTCTACCGAACTCCTGCCTGAAGACTAAAGTCTAGTTGCCGGCATCTTGAAGCAAGTGGATGATCAGTCCTAAAGTCTGAGGACTCTGTATCTAGTAGTATACAGTAAATTATTTCCCCTGTTAGTCATTCGGTACCCTCCCCTCAGCTGTGCTGGTTGACTCCTAATCCAGAGACCTTCTGCTTGACCTTTTCTAGAGTACCAATCTCCAGTGTACTGCCACAGGTCAGGGTGGGGCAGTGCCCAGCAGCATGGGGTGGGGGAGGGAAAACCAGCAAAGGAGACTGAGAAGGAGTGGCCAGTGAGGAAGCAGGACAGCCAGGTGAGAACAATATCCCTGACACAAGTGTAGATGATGTTTCAAGATGGGAGAGTTCTCTTGTGTCAGATAGCCGGGTGAGTAACATGAGAACTGAGAACTGGCCATTGGACCTGGCAGTGCAGAAGCCCTTGGTGGCCTTGACGAGAGATGTCTTGCTGGAGTGGTGGGCACAAACACCTAGAATGAGTTCCAGAGAGAATGAAAGGTGAGGAATTGGCAGTAGTGGATCCAGACAATTCTTTCCATTGCAAGATAGCCATACCCAATGTATAATTCAGTAGCTGAAGAAACTTTCTGAGAGGTTTTAAGTGAATATACACATGGCCTCACAGCTAGATGCTTCTCAAAGGGCATTTGACTAACCCCCCAGCCCAAGTTCCAGAGATATCTGGTGCTTTCAATGCCTGAGGCTTTTGAGAATTCTGCGGTGTAAACTGGGCTGATTCTCAGCCTTTCCCACTGCTAGCTGGGGATTTAGAATTTTGGAGTCCATAAGGCAGTTATCACTGTGTGTTCTTCTCAGCTTAACTTCCAAAGTTTTGTCAGAGCTTCCAGGAGGGATGGCAGGCTCCAGTGAACCTCTGCTGGGCCTCTGGATGTGCCTTCTCATCTCCTTTGACAATTTTTCCTCAGCTTCCCAAATTCTGAGGCCTCAGTCCTTGGACCCTGCCTCTCATCCCTCTTCCTAGATGATCTCTTCCAATCTCACAGCTTTAAATGCCTTCTTCATGCTGACGACTTCCACAGTTATACTCCAACCTAAACCTCTTCTTTGAGCTCCAGATTCCTATATCTAACTGCCTACTTAACATCTCCACTTGAATACCTAATAGGCATTGCAAATGTGACATGTACAAAACTCAACTTCTAATTTTCTCCCCCAAACCTTCTCCTCCCACAGTCTTCCCACTTCAGTAAATGGCAGCTCCCAGGAAAAAACCTTGACGCCATCCTTGACTCATCTCTTTCCCTCGCCTCAAACCTTCTATACATCAGCAGATCCTGTTGACTCAGTCTTCAAAATACACCCACACCAACTCGGGCTTTAATCCTCACTCCCCCATAAACTGTGGGACCGTATTAGCAGCTTAGCTAGCACACGTTTCTTATCCCACAGCTGTGCAGGTCAGGAGTCTGGCGTGGGTGTCACTGGGCTGAAATCAAGTCATTGGCAGGACTGTGCTCTTTTCTGGAGATTCTAGGGAAGAATCTATTTTTTTGCCTTTTCTACCTTCTAGAGGCCACCACATTCCTTGGCTTGTGCCTCTTCCTGTATCTTCAAAGGTAGCAGCGTCACGTCACTCAGACCTCCTCTTCTGCCTCCCTCTTCTACTTTTTTTTTTCTTATTAGAGAAGTTGTAGGTTTAGAGAAAAGTCATGCAGAAAGTACAGAGTTCCCATATACACCCCCACAGTTTTCCCTATTATTAATACCTCATATTAATGTGGTACTTTTGTTACAATTGATGAAGCAATATTATTATAATTATACTATTAACTGTAGTCCATAGTTTGCATCAGGGTTCACTGTTGTGTTGTACCGTTCTGTGGTTTTTTAAAGATTTTTATTCTGGTAACATATATATATAACCTAAAATTTCCCATTTTAACCACTTTCACATATACAATTCAGTGGTGTTAATTACATTCACAATGTTGTGCTACCATCACCACCATCCATTTCCAAAACTTTTTCCATTACCCCAAACAGAAACTCTGTACCCATTATGCCTTAATTCCCTGTTCTCTACCTTCACCCTGGCCCCCCGGGCAACTTGTGTTCTTGTTTCTGACTCTACGAATTTGCATATCCTGCTTATTTCATATCAATGAGAGCAGAAGATACTTGTCCTTTTGTGCCTGGTTTATTTCACTTAATATGATCTCTTCAAGGTTCATCCAAGTTGTCACATGTATCAGAGCATCGTTCCTTTTTACGGCTGAGTACTATGCCATTGTATGCATACACTACCTATTGTTTACCCACTCACCTACTGATGCACACCTGGGCTGCTTCCACCTTTTGGCTCTTGTGAATAATGCTGTGATGAACATCAGTGTACAGATATCTGTTCAACCTCTTTTCCTTTTAAGGACCCTTGTGATTACATTGGCCACCCACATAATCCATAATAACCTCTGCATGTCAAGGTCCTTAACCTCATAGCTGCTGAGTCCCTTTTGCCATGTAAGGTCACATGCTCACAGGTTCCAGGGATTGGGATGTCGACATCCTTGGAGCCATTATGCTGTCTACTACAGTGACCTTCAGCTCTTTTCAAATTTCTGATCCTCAGTCTCTTCACCTGCAAAATGGGGATAATCATACCTCCCTTGTATATGTGATAGATATATAATAGATAACAAACAGCAATTAACCAACACCCTTCCTTTTCTCAGTTCCCCACCTCACTCTGGTCCCTGAACTGAGGTATGGGGTAAGTTAGGAGGGAGGGCAGGAGCCCCACCTAGGCACCTTACCACACAGAGGGGACCCTGGTGTAAAAAGCTTTCCCTCCACCCCCACCCCTCGCCCAGTCCTGCTACGTAGATTCCTCTAGAGCACTTGGTGGGGGTGGTTTGGTCCATCTGGTCTGAGGTGACATAGATGAAAATGTGAGCCAGCTGTGGGTGGGTGTGAGCGTGAACGGATACCCAGCACCTCCAGACCGAGGTTTCTCTAGGAGAAAAGCCGCATTTATTTTGGCTCTTACTTATGTCAGACGCCGGCTAAGTAGTTTATAATTATTATACTTAAACCTCCAAACAACCCTATAAAGTAGGTTCTATTATTACCTTCATTTTATAGAGGAGAAAACTGTGACTTAGAGAGATTAAGGCACTCGCCTGGGGTAACACAAGGAATGAGTGGCCGGGCCAGGAAGTGGGCCCAAGTCTGCCGGACGCCAAGGCCTCTGCTCTTACTCACTCTGCTCTGTTGCTCTGCAGTTGGCAGAGTCCCCCGGCTGTGCTGCCAGCCTTGGAAAATGTTTGCTCACATCAGGCTATAAAGAAGCCACCTGCCCCTCTCCCATTTTCTAGGCTCCGTCTCCCCACCCCCAGGCCACCCCACGCTCTCCTACTTCCCTTTCCTTGGGGCCAGGAAGGATAATCATCTGTACCAAAGGACTTTTGTCCACTTATCCTCAGGGGCCTGCTCTGATCGCCTCCCTGGAAAGCCTTCCTGGCTGGCCTTGCCTGGGCAGAACTCCGGGCCTGTTCATCTGGTGGCAACTGTGGCTGTCTGGAAACTAGCATGCATGCCCCCCGCTGGCGGGGCAGGGACTACAGGGGGTTCCATGGTTTCTCTCTCTCGCTCTATCTCCTTGGACACTTACTATTTGGGATATTTGATGACAGGTATGATCCTCTCCCTAGAAAGGTGTTTATATGTACATAAACATTTCACATTTAATTTCAGGGAGTTCAAGGACTACCTGAAACCATTCCATGGACCCCCTAGTGATCCATGGATCTCTGATTAAGAACCCCCGAGCTGAAGTGTGGGACAAGCCTGGGTAATGCACATGCACCCTCCACGTGTCTATTTCTGTATCGTCCGTGCCTAGTTGGGCTTGACTTGGAGCTGGTGCTCAGGAAGCATGCACCTCCATCTGTCATGTGGCAGGTGCTACTCTAGGGTGGGGGGTGTGACAGCAAAGTCCTACCTACAAGGACCTAGCGTTCTAGTGGTGTGGGGCAAACATAAATGGCTATGTATATGTACTATAATGTCAGGACTGCTAAGACATGGACAGGGCCTGGGTGGCTTAGGAACTTGGAGCTCACAGTAAGGATTTTGGACTTTTGTCCAGAGTGTGGTAGGAAGCAGGAAGCAATAAGACAGATTTTTAAAGACTGGCCACTGGGATCGTGAGTCCCTAGAACTTGGGCGGACTCCTCCTTGGGTCCTAAGGACTGGAACAGGCTGGCCTGTGTCCTCTGTCTCACCCAGGCTTGCCTCTGAGAAGCAGGGCACTGGGGTGGGTGGGCTTCCTGGCTGCCAGGGTGTTCTGCCTCCCAGAAGGTCTTCCCTCACATCCCCCTCCCCCCAGTTCTCAGCAGAATGGCACCAGGTCTGGCCTCCTTCCCTTTGCATCTTGCTGCCCTGCTCTGGGGCTGCCCTGTGTTTGCCCTGGACCTAGCTCTGTGCCAGGAATACAGCAAGGGCCCAGTGTGTACTTCTTGACTGAATGGTGGCCCTGAGGAGGAGAGGGAACTGAAGACGGAGCTTAGCCTCAGGTGAGTGGGCAGGTGGCGTTTCCTCCCAGGTGTGTACCTGCCTCTGAAGGTGTTTCCTGTACACGGATGTGCACATGCTTGGGCACCAAGGTGTGTGTGGAGTTGGGGAGCCCTGCTGAGTGCTGCTTGTGAGCTCCCCCGGGGGAACCTCCCCGCCCCCAGGTTGGGAAAGGGCGCCCCCTCCCCGCAGCCTGGGTGCAGGCCCTGGACTCTCTGGAACCCCGCGGGGAGCAGGGGTCTGCCTCGCGTGTTCTGGCCGCTCCTGCACCCCGGGGCTATATTCCCGGAAGCCGGTGGCGCAGCGATCTCTGTAAGACGAGGAGAAGCAGTTCTGAGAGGACACGGAGCTGCAGGGGGAGGATTTCCCTTGTTGCCGTCCCTTCTAGCTGTCTCCTCACGGGAGGAGGAGGGGAAGCGTGTGGGCCTCCTGCCCCTCCTGCCCCCCTGCCGCCCCGCAGCCTGCAGGGCCCGCTGCGGAGGGGCTTTGTACCTGCAAGGTTAGGGCGCTTCTGCGAGGGGTGGCAGACCTCGGCGCCCCTGCGCCTCCCGGCGGCATGTTGCCGGGAGGATTTCCCGCCCTGGTCCTGCCGGGCTGGGGAGCCAGGGCAGGAGCATCTGCTTTCCTTCTGTATACTAGTGTGCTTGTACAGGAGCCAGCCCCACGTTAGGTCTTCGAGGAACTCACAGCCCAGTGGGGAGAATTAGACCAGAAACGAATGGGTCTCATAAGGTGGGGTGAAAGTGGCTGCAAGAAAGGAAAAATGTATTGGGGAACACAGGTGGGGGCACTTCACCCTCATTTTATTTGGGGGAAGTGGGGAGCTTGGTCAGGGAAAATGCATAGAATTTGTCCACGTGGAAAGGAAAAAATTCACACACAGAGACCCTGAGGTGTGCATGCAGGTGTAGGGTCCAGGACTAAGAAGGACTTGTGGAGGGTGGGGGGCTGGGGGAGGGGTGGTGGAGGATGCAGGTTAGAGGACGGAGGAGCAGGAATGGAAAGGGGTGGTGGTGAAAGGACTATGGCCTTTCTCCTGAGGTCCCCACATGTTGTACACTTGGAAGGAAGGATGTGATGACATCTGTGTTTTTAGAAAAATACTTTTGCTTTGTTGGGGGGATGGATTGAAGGGAAGACTGGGGTGGGGGACGGAGAAGACTAGTCTCTTGGGTGGGTCTGGGCCAGATGCTGAGAGCCTGAGTGGAGGGTGAGGTCCTGGAGAAAATGGCCCCAGAGGCACTAGGGAGCTGGCCTGGACAGGGCTTGTTGGGTCGGGCTTGGGGCTGGTCAGAGCTGGCCTTAGGGGCACTCCCAGGATTCCCTGTGGTGACTGGTTGGAGGGTGGACTCATTAACCAAGAGGGGAGCACTGGGGGTGGGGGTGGGGTCCAGGAAGATGACGGTGAGCCAAGATTTGGGCATGCCAAGTGGAACATGTGGGTTCCTGTGTCCAGCAGGCAGTTAGAAATGCAGGTTGATAGAAGAAAAGGCTTTTCAAACAATTTATATCTCCAATACCTAGAGAGACAACCATTGTTAACATTTTAGTTTATATTTTCCAGCCTCTTTCCTTATTCACATATACATACTTTATATACTTAGAATAATATATATGCACTATATTTATACTATAGGTAAAATATAGTATATCCTATTATACATAAAATCTAAAAGGAAAATAAATTCATGATGTACATATTGCCTTAAAATTCTGCTTTTTCCACTAAAATCCCATGGTTATTTTCTGTTACTAAATATTATTTGACAATATTTTGTATGGCCATGCTGTCATTTGTTTAACCATTCCCTTGTTGGCAAATAGTTCCCAGTATTTTGCTGTTATAAACAGCACTAAGGTAAATGTTTACCTTTGTGCGTTTATGATTATTTCTTTTGAATAATGTCCACATTCTTGGGTCATAAAGGAAGACAAATTCTAAAACTTTTGATATACATTGACAAACTGGTCTCCAGAAGGCCGTGCTAATTTACAGTTCCCTCAGCAGTGACTAAGATGGCCCATTCTTTCACTCCCTTGCTGGAACTGGGTGGTATCTCTTTTCCAGGGCTCCTTTCATTCCTGAACTGTGCCTTGTCCTGGGCCCCAAGTCTCTCCCTCCCTTGGAGTGGGCGAGCATTGGTATGGAGGCCCAAGCTCCAATGGGGGGACTGGCAGGGGGAGTAGGTGGGTGCGTGGAGTGGGATAGTGGTGCTTGGAGGAAGGACAGCTGGGAGCTCTGCCTTGGGCATCTGACTGCCCTTTTGGAGCTCTGGCCATGGAGCCCAGTGATGTAGCTTCATGAGCCTTGTTCTGGGCAGATGGGGTGGGTGAATGGAGTGAAGAGATGGGTCTGGGAGAGAACGTGGGTGAGGGTGGTGCAAAGGTGGACACCACCAGTTGTTGGCTCCAGGAGCTGTAACAGAAGCAAATATTTGGAGGTTGGGATTGCTTAGCTTTCTCCTTGGAATCAGCAGACTCTTGGAGGCTGGGATTAATTTGAAGAAATTTACTAGCAGAGTTTGTGGCAGATAAAACAGTTTGCTTATTTCACACTTGTATGGCCACCTGCTAGGAACTGTTTGTTCAGTTTCGGATTCTTTAATTAAAATCAACATAAAACAGATTGAAAACATCCCAAGAAGGGGATGCTTGATTTGCTGTAGGATATTGCAGAAAGATGGAGCAAAGTGGTTTAAAAGCGCTCCGTCACCTAGCAAGCAGCCGGGTAAGAACGTGCAGCCTGGGTTAAGTATGGGTTTGAGTGTGCGCATGCGTGCGTGCAAGTGGCTGTCGGGAGATGTAGAGACGCTTACACGGGTCTTCTCCCCACTTTGGGCATTTTCCATTATGGCGGCAGGCTGAGGTGGAAACGTAGAAAAGACCAGCTCCACAATTATTCTTCCAGCAAGTATTTATTGAATCCCTCTGTGTCACAAATTATGAATAACATGGAGTCTCTACCTCAAGAAACTTGGAACCCAGTAAGGGAGGCAGGAAAGTGAAATAGCAGCTACAACCCAGCATAGGGAAAGTGCTTCAGAGAGAGGAAATGCTGGGTGCTCTGGGAGCCCAGAGGGAGCACCCAGCCCTGAACTGCGGTGAGGGACTCAAGTCAGACTTCTGGAAAGAGACGACATTTACCTCAGCTGAGATCTGATGAATGCATAGAAGTTAGGTTAGAATGGTGTATATCCGTTAACTATTACTGCAACATGCTGTGTAACAAACATCCACAATATCTCAGTGGCATACAACAATAACCATTTACTTATCTCATGCATCTGCTTATTGCTGAGGGGCCAGCTGATCTAGGCTGGGTCCCACTGGGCTATTCTGCTCCATGAGTCTCTTTATCTCCTCCTGGGACCAGTATGCCATTCTGGGCATGATCTTCTAATGATAATGGCAAAAGAACAAGAGAGCAAGCCCAATCACACAAGCATTTTCAAGCCTTTAGTCATTCCCGCTAACATTAAATTGGCCAAAGCGAGTAACATGTTTGAATGGAAGGTCAAGGGACAGAGAAACGTACTCCACCTCTTTAGTGGGATGATATTCCTTAAGATCAGCCATTAATGCAATCTGCCACAGATGGGATGAATTCAGGGGTGGGGTGGTATGTACAGGAGGGACCTGCAAAACTGGAGGCTCTTGGAAAGGCCCAGAGGAGCAGTTGAGGAAGGGTCTTGCTGTTGGCAAAGCCTTTGGATTTTATCCCCAGGGCAGTGAAGAAGCACTGATGGGTTCTGAGCTGGAGAGTGACATGGTCAGATTTTACCTTAGAGTGATCGCTTTGGTTTCAGAGCAGAGAACAGAAAGGAGAGGACAGAGAGGGAGAGTCAGGAGGCCAGGCAGAGGCTGTGAAGCACCCAGACTTCCCTAGGAGTTGATTGCATCATCTGCCAGGGCTGTGAGCCTTCTCCTGCTCTTATAGGGATTTTTCTAAATGCTTACCAATCTTTAATTCTTGGTGTGCCCTCAAGGGGCTTGTAGGTCCTGAGGCATCCCAGCCCACATTGGCCTCTGCTCTGTGCATTTGGTCCCTTGAACCTCACCATCATCTTTTCTCAGGCCCTGCTAGCTCCTGGGAAGGCAGAAACCAGAGGCCACTCCCCATCCAAGAACGACTCAGCTACCTTGAGATGGTCTGCACGCACTCCTCCCTATCCCAGGCCCTTGGGGGCCAGGTGCCACCCACACTGTGCAGACACAGCTGGCACAGGCACTGCCTGGGGGAGATCTGGGCCCCGTGCACTGTGGGGAAGGCCAGCCAAAGCTCAGTCCAGCGTCCAGCCCCAGGCTCCTGGTTTCAGCTCTGGACATTTCACATCTCCATACCTGCCTAGGTGTGGGAAAAGCACTCTACTAGGAGACCAAAAACCTGGGTTTGGGGCCTGGCTCAGTTCCCTGCAGGAGATGTGATCTTGAACGAGTCCAGTGCTCTCTGGGCCTTGGATTCATCATTGGTTTATCTCAGCAGGTAACGCCATCCATTGAGCTCATGTGTGTGAAAGTTCCTGGCAAGCCTGTCATCTCTCAATTCTCTGCCCAGCACACCCCTAAGCATGTGTGTTCCCTCCTGTGCCCTGAGGCCCAGAAAGTAAAGCACTCATGGCTTTTTACTTGTCTCCCACTAGAGTGTGAGCCTCTTGTGAACATATCTTTTCATCTCTAAGCCCCCAGCCATGGCAGGTCATAGGTAAACAGGTGTTGAATAAATAAATACAAACTCTTTCTAGCCTCACCCTGTCCTGGCACATTTGCCCATCACGCTGTTCTCTTCTGAAAGCACAGCTTCCTTATAACCCCCTGGACTTCCCTCTCCCTTCCTTCCCCCCACTCTCTTCCCCGGGGGCCCCGCCTCAGTGGCCTGGGCCTGAGCTTACGTAGGGGTCCCTAGTGTGCCTCCTGCCGTCCTCCAGCCCCCGAGGGCCCTGGGGGTGAGCTTGTCATTTTTCTGTCCTGCCCACACCCCTGACCCCTTGGCCATGCCCAAGTGCTCGAGCTGAGCTGTTGATGGTCCCCCCAGGAAGCTCCAGGTTTGGATTTCTCCTCCTTTCCTCCCATCTCAGCCCTAATCAGCAGTGGCCTTTTTGTTTTTCTTTAAACTTTTTATTTTGAAATAACTTCAGACTTACAAGACAGGTTGCAGAAATAATACAAAACTCTTATACAGAACCCTAGCATTCCCCAGATACCCAGATCCAGCCATTTTAACATTTTGCCACATTTGGGTGGTGGCCCTTTTAAAGCCCTGGGTGTCAAGGGGCGTAGTGGACGGTCATGGCATCGAGGCTGGAGGCCAGGGTTCAAGACATCCCAGCACTGCTGCTCACTGCCTGTGTGGCCTGCGGAGTCCCTGAAATCCTCTGAGCTCAGTTTCCTCATCTATAAAATGGGGATGAGAATGACTCATTTGGAAGACGCTGTGCTAAGTATGAAAATTGTCATCACCACCTTCATCATCGCTGTGTTAGAGCTACTGCTCCTCGAGGGCAAGCTATGGTCCAGGTGCTGGATGAGTTTATGAATTTTATATTACTAACCCACAGCCATTCCTGCAGGGTCTAGCTTCTTGTTTCCAGTTACCTACCACCTACTTTGGAGGCTGTTGTGAGGGCAAAATGAAATGTGTGTGTGTCTAGAAGTGCGAGGCGAATGGCAATTGCTAGGTTGGGGGGGGGTGGCAAACAGGGGGGTACGTAGGGATCAAGAAGCAGCTCCTAAGTAATAAGAGAAAGCTGTTTGGGTTTTGGAGGCAAAGAGAGCAGGCTTTGGATCCCAGCTCCGCCACTTTCTACTGGGAGGTTTGGTGCAAGACACTTAGTGGCTCTGAGCCTCACTTTCCTTAGTTGCAAAATGGGGTAAGATTCCCAACCTCGAGGATTAAATGAGATTAGCAATATATCCAAAACAGTCAGCAGAAAGCAGTGCCCCTAGCCTAGACTATATACAATATAGACTATGAAGTGGTTAGCAGGAAGCCTGGCTCATAGGACATGCTCAGAAAATGAAATTTCCTTTCCTAGATTTTATCTTCATTTGATCATGGTCAAATCGGTTTTCAGGGCAGGTAGAGAGGGTTGTGGTCATCCATAGAGGAGAAGATCCAGGCTTAGACATGTCAGGGGACTTGTCCGAGGCCACGCAGTGAGCAAGTCATGGAGGTGGACCCTGAACCAGGCCTCTTTAACCCTGGGCCTCTGCCCACCCCCAGCCTCGGTGGCTTCCCTGATGCCCTTGTCCTGGCTCCCGGCCTGGGGCAGTGGCTGGGACCCTGTGGTGGCTGGTGGCTGGCCTGAGCCTTCTTTGCACCCCCCTGGCACCCCTGCCCCCCACCGCTGGCTACCCGGAGTTCAGTGGCCCCTTGGCCGAGGGGCACGCTGCGGCGAATCAGCCTCCTTCGTGGCCTTGATTAGAGGCCTCCTCCTGCAAACATCAAAGCTTCAATTAACATGGGCCACTTGCAACCCTCTTGCAAAACTCTGATAAGAATAGAATTTTCTCTTGGAAAATGGATTTTTATTTAGTTGTGTGTACTGTTGGTTAAATGACCTACTCTATACACTAGCGCTGAGATTCCGGGGACAATTAGGGGCTCGTCAGGAACTGGTTATCTGAAGGAAACAGGCGCCAGGCTGTTTAGCTGTCTAATATCCTGACAGGGGTGGGGGGCAGAGACAAATTAAAAAAAGGCGCTCTCCTTCTCCCAGACGTAGGGTGCTGAGGGTGGATTGCTGAGTTGGGGTTTTTGTGTGTGTGGGGGTGAGGGGTGGTAACCCGGGCTCATCCCCTCCTGGGGGTGTGGCAGAGTGGGTGGCTCCCAGCCTCGCATCTGGACTGGTGTGTGTTTGTGTGTTTGTGCGTGTGTAGGATGTGCAGGAATTTCCGGGTCCTGCTCAGAGTGTAGCTTGGCCTCTTTCAAGGAGCATCCAGGGGAGGCTGGCTGGCTGGCTGTGGAGGAGACAGGGCCTCAGGGACACAGCTGGGCTGGGGGCCCAGGGGTACCTCAGCTAGGGAAAATGGGGCACTAAGAATGGCAGTCACTTACTTTCTGGATCACCTCTCTTCCTTATTAAACCTGGCCTTCTCTGGGAGAAGGGGATGAGATAATGTTGGGGAAATAATGTCTCCTCAATCTCATGACTTCCAGGGGAGGAAAAGAGACATTTTACCCTCAGCCCAGTATACAATGCCTTTCATCTTCTGCGTTTCGGGGAAAGGGAAATTGAGAGGCCTTTGAGTCCACGTCCCTGACTTCATCTAAACACTGTGCTGGAATTGTTTTAGTTCTGAAGTTTCTTCAGAAAAGGGGGCTCTCTATTCCCACTAACTCTCCTTGAATTTCTCTCTACCACTAGAAAAGTTCTTCCTACTGTCTAACCTCATTCCTCCAGCTGCACTTTAAGTCTATCTTGAAGTAAGAAGCTAAATTTGATGGGGTGGGGGACTTAGGGTTAGGGGAGTGATCTGGTTGGAATGGGGTGAGGGGCTGGCTGGGGAGGGCGGAGGACAGGAATAGGAAGAACAGCTCCTGGACTCGGGGAGGCCTGGCCTAGCACGACTGTATTGATTCAATTATTCCCTACATTGTAAAACTCTGCATTTGTGTGATAGCAACAAACAGAGTTGAAAGACATACAAAAATAAATGATCTGAAAGTTAATATGGCTGAATGGGCATCTATGAATTCGAGGAGAGAGGTTTTGTTTTACATTGTAAAATCAATAGTGTGCAGAACAATGTCCTAACTTCCCCCGGGGACCCCGACGAATCTGTTCCTATCGATCGCCATGCAAATTAATTGAATTCATGAAATCCACATTGCTGGGTAATTGATGCTTCTTATAATTACCTCCAAGTTATGAGCTTTTAGGGGATTGCATTGATTCCTGGGCAGTGGGGAGGGCAGCGCAAGGGAGGGGAGAGGCTGGCTTCCTGGAACTATAGGCAGCGGCTGCCCAGGTGGGCAGTGGGCAGGGGGCAGGTGGGGGAGTTGTCAAAGCTTGAGTGAGGGCATTTGCCTGACAGTTTACTGACTCAGCCCATGCTAGGCTGGGAATCAGGGGGATATGTGAGCAGCCACACCTGAACATTTGCACACATACCCCCACTCCAGAGAACGGCTGCCCTGGAATCTATTTTAGAGGAGTAATACTAGCAAATACTCATTTGGCATTTATTTTGTGCCAGGCATGGTTCCAAGTACTTCACACATTTATAACTCATTTAATCCTCGCAACAGCCTATGAGGTGTGTACTATTATTGTCCCCATTTGATTGGCAAAGAAATGGAGGCAAAGAGAGGTTAAGTAAGTTGCCCAAAGTCACACAGCAGTGGAGCTGGGATCCTGGACCACCAGCTAATCCATGAAGGGCTTCTGAGGGGACTGCTTAGGGCACATATACAGTCTGCGTGGTGGTGCATATGACTATTTTTCGGTGGAAGGGTCTGTAGCTTTCATCAGATTATCACTGATGCAAATATCTGTTACATAAATATTTCTGTTATGAATACTTTCTATTCTTGCATTGATGAGTGTTTGAATTCACATTCTCATACCACATGCTGTGAGAACTTGGAGAAGCCACCTAACTCATCTGTGCCTTTTCTAGAACCACCAAATCAGGAGGTTGCAATGGGTGTTGCCCAGGTCTCTTTACATGACTGACACATGGCACTGACTCATGCAGATCTCACAGGACACCCTGAGCCAAGGGGGGTGTAAGGCAGAAATTATTATCCCCAATTTACAGATGATAAAACTTAGACACAGAG
This sequence comes from Cabassous unicinctus, assembly GCA_029593785.1. NCBI lineage: Eukaryota > Metazoa > Chordata > Mammalia > Cingulata > Chlamyphoridae > Cabassous > Cabassous unicinctus. The sequence continues at coordinate 1,169 of JAQZBX010053538.1, read as the reverse complement.
GGGTAGGGACCCTTGTGGAAGGTCACAGGGCATGTCAGTGGAGGGCCATGATGAGGACCAGGTGGACCCAGGCCTCCGAGCACTGACTCTTGTGTGGATGAGCAGAAACCAATGGGACCCGGAGGCTTGGTCCTACAGCTTGCACTTCTGTCCCTCTACCTTGGGGCACACAACAGTTTGGCCCTGAAGAGCTCCCTTTTCTCCATTGCTGTTTCTTGGGCAAGCCATCTCCCCTTGCTGGGCTGTCCTTTCACCTGAAGCATAAGTAGACTCTGGGAGTTCTGGCTGGAGCCAGAGGCAATGGATGCTCTTGGCCACAGGGGGTATAGCTTGGGGATGGAGCACAGAAGGTAGCAAAACTCCTGCTCTCCTAAAAGATATTGTCTCCATGCTTCCAAGAAAGTACCGTAGTGATGCCAACCTCTTCTCTTCCTCCCAGGGCTTGGAAGAAGGTGAGGGCTGGCCATTTGAGCCCCTGCCACCTCCTTGGTTTTATTTTAGAGCAGTTGCAGCAGAGCCCAGGGAGTCTGGCCCTGTGGAGACGAGTTGACATCCATGCTGGGTACCTGGCCTGGCTTCATGTCCTTGTCTGGGCAGTCTGGGCTGGCCAGGTGATTCAGCAGAGAATCATGACTCTTCCCTTTCCCCAGAGAATCATAAGGCTTAGAGAGATTGGAAGGCATTCCTCTTGAGGACATGTTGGGAGCTCCTGGGTCCCTTGAACCATAAGGAGCACAGGCTTCTAGACAAAGCTGTGACTGTTCTCTTCCTCCTTTTTGAAAAGAACAGCCCAGCCTCCCTTGGCACACTAGGGCAGAGATTAGGTGAAGTTGATGAGCTCATTCAAACTATGCATTATTAAAATTGTGAACTAATTGTGGGATGGTTGATATTCCTTTCTTGCTTCTCTTTTCCTGCTGGTAAGGAATTCCCTTTGTCCACACTGAGCTCCAGGCAAGGCCTAGGGTGAGATCTAGCATGGGGCCTGAGTGAGGGATACCCTCAATACATCCTTACATCCATCAGCCTGCCCATCCATCCATCCATCCATCCATCCATCACATCCATCCATCCATCCATCCATCCATCACATCCATCCATCTATCCATCCACCCACCCATCCATCCATCATCCATCCATCATACCCATCCATCCATGCATCCATCCAT
>JAQZBX010053537.1:0-18853 GCA_029593785.1 Cabassous unicinctus | reverse complement strand
CCGCAGAGGGAGAGAGAGAGGGAGAGTCCTGTTGCCCGTTATTGACTAACCAGTCCAGCGCCCAATGAGGCATATTTCTCAAGGAGCTCAAAAAATGGCCTTTGTAAAAGTATAAACAGGGTGAAATTAGGCTCCAAGTCTTGAAGTGCTTAGCTCTCCTCTGACGAGAGCTAAGCACCTCTGTTGATGGCCGCCACATGAAAAGATATTACAACTCAACAATAAATAGTAAAACTACCCAATTAAAAATTGGTTAAAAGGTTGAAAAGACAATTGTCCAGAGAGGAAATACAAATGGTGAAGAAACACATGAAAAAAATGTTCAACATCACTACCCATTACGGAAATGCAAATGAAAACTACAATAAAATATCATTTCACACCTATTGGACTTGCCACTTTTAAAAAGTTGAAAAACAATAAGTTTTGGAGAAGATGTGGAGAGATAGGAACACATTCACTGTTGATGGGAATGTAGAATGGTACACCCACTGTGGATTACTTTTTGGCAGTTCCTATGGAAGTTGAATATAGACTTCCCATGTGAACTGGCAATGCCATTATTTTATATATACCCAGAACTGAATGCAGTGACACAAACCAACATTTTAAAACTTAATTTCATTGAGGTTTTATTCATGGGTGCCAAAATTTGTGAACAACCCATGTATCCATCAACTGATATCTGTATAAATAAATTGTGGTGTAAACACACGATGGAATATTATGCAGCTGTAAGAAGAAATGATGTCATGAAACATATGACAATGTGGATGAACCTGGAGGGTATTATGTTAAGTGAACGAAGCCAGACACAAAAGGACAAGAAATGTATTATTGTTCTATAATGAACTAAACATATTGTGAAAGTCATGGAATTAATAACTAGAATATTGGTCACCAGTAAATAGAATGAGAATATAGAATGGAAAGCTGAGGGATAATCTGTGCAAAATTGGTAAAAATGTTGTTTGTAAATCTTTGGAAATGAATAGAAATGCTGAAAACATATCATAGTGTTTGTAACTAGGATAATTATCATATGGGTACAAAAGTGGTTGAAAGGGTAAGACTAAGGTCATGTATATTACTAGAAGGAAAGCTAAACAATGTAATATGGCACTGTGTAACATAGTGAAAAATCATGTAAAACACAAATATGGGTGATATTGCATGCATAAGCCTGCTTTTACAAAATATAAATGCAAATAAACTAGAGAGACAGAAACAGAATACCAGCTATGTATGGCAGTGGAATCATAAAGAGAATGAGATGTGATGAGTTTTCTGTTTGTTTGTATGTTTGTTTTTAGTTTATTATTTTTTTCTTATATTGGAGCAATGAAAATAATCTAAAAATGTTTGAAGTGATGAATACACAACCATGTGATTGTACTGAATACCTTTGACTGTACACTTTGGATGAATTTATGTTTTATTAATATATATCAATAAAATTGATTTGTGAAAAAATCTGTATTCATTCAGGTAAACAATATAACAAAATATTGAGAAATTTTGCAACATGATAAATGGTTCAATGAAATAGAAACAGCTAACAATTCCAAAGCTGCACATGCCTACTAATATTTCTTAAAAATATATATTGCACAAATTGCCATAACACAAATGAGAATATTTTAAACATACAAAAGTATAGTTAGAAACGTAAATGCAATTCAGTCCTTATAAAAAATAAGAAGACAAAAATAAAGGCTTGAACAGCACAGTTGACTAAATTAACCTAATTAGGACATATACAATATTATGTCTAATGACCCAGAATTTATATTATTTTCAAGTTTATGTTATAGTATATCAAAATAGATTATACTCTGCATGAAAATTCAGCATGTCAGCAGTTTTGAATCACTGAGAATCAATTGTCTGAGCATAGTTTATTAAACTGGAAATCAATGACAAAAACTTGAATACTTCTAAGAACCAAAAAAACCCTTTCACTCCTCTGACAGGATATGCCTGATCTGCTCACATCGTTGTTGTGATCGTTAAACAGAAGATATTGTAACTTTTTGCCAGGCACTAGATCAAATACTTTACACATTATATTTTTTTTCATCCTCCATATGCTCATGAGAGTAGACACCATTTTTAACATGTTAACAGGTGAAGAACCTCTGTCACAAGAGAAGACTTGATGTGAAGATGTGAAAACTGAGTCATGGTGCTTACAGACCTCAGTGCTAGCCTTTGGCAGGAGGCTAGTAAATAGAATTCAATACTCTTATGTTGACACTTAATCTAAATTTAATTTCATTAAATTCATTTCATTTAATTCATTAAATTAAATTAAATTTAATCTATTACAAATCTTAAATTTTTGCCTGACTAATGAAAATCACTGAACATACCTGAGGAAATATTTTACAAATATTAAACCAGAAACACATGATTTCTGGGATTGGGTTAAAGCCAGATTTTGAGCCTCTCATTTTCACCATAGGAATCCTCATAGCATTAGGAAAATTATAGGTTTATTTCCATATTAAGAATTGCTTCATACAATTCATTTCCCTGATTCAATATACTAATATATCTTGATATAGAAATGTTGTGTTCATGCACAGATTTTATTTATGTTCTCTTTTCTAATTATCTAGAGTCAATTAGCAGCCACAAATTCATTCTGGGCAATATCTATTATAGATGTCAAGGACTGTGCTTGCATGGGTTATCCCTAATGCCATCTGTAAGGGAGGCACTTGCTATAAAACAGGATTATTCCTCTCAGGGTACAAGTATTTCAAATAAATGAGCCCACTTGGGCTTACCTGTATCTGAAACAAGATTGATCCCTTACTAGAAATCCTGATTTGTCTATCAAGCATAAGAAGACAATTTTATCTTGTGTGTAATTTTGTTATTAATTTATTTTCTCCTTTTCCTTTACCTTACTCCATGAATTACCCACAATTCTTCCCCACACTGTTTACTTATTTGTTGAGAGACACTGCTAATAAGTTCAGAACTTTCAGCAGAATCTCTAGTTCTTTATGTTAGTGAAGAGTGAGCATATATCAACAATGAATAGAGCTAATGTCAGTGACAAAAGGAGGGGTGGAGGGATAGCTATATGTTGCCCAGAGGTTCAGTATGCAAAATGCTAACTTATATTTAAAGTTAGGTAAATTTAGTGATGGGGTTGTGTTTATCTACAAAATGTAAATAGTGTTTTATACATAGTATTGCTCTTCAATTATAAATATTTGCTTATTATTTTCTCTTTGCTAACATATACCAAAGGAAATTACACTTATTCAAAGTGAATCAGTGAATCCCTGACATAAAATTAAATATGAGAATAATCTCTTATATTTCAGGAATAGTTCTTGGACTTTGTCACAGTATAACATGAAAGAGCATTTAAGAATATGTTCATTATTCATCCTACAGCTTCAAGACCCTTGTTTGGATAAAACTCACCCAAAAATATTTTGAAAAATTGCAGTAATTACAAATAAATCAAAATTATATAGATGCATGAATGAATAAATTAATGAATAGACATACTAATGAAGAATATATGTCTTCCAATTCTTCAGCTAGATAAATGAATCTTTCAAGTGTTTTCAGAAAAGGACATGTATAAATTGCATTTATACTTTGAGATATGAGAGCACACATTCAGTATTCTATCCAGCCCAGGAAAACTCAATTGAACAAGGCAACCCCTGGCATGTGCAAATCTGCAGGTAAGGAAATTTTCTCAATTAAAAAAAAGTCTTTCAATATTTTTATGCTGAAAAGAATAAGAATTAATAGTCATTGTGAAGCATTGGGTTTTCATTTTCTTTTCTCTTTTGCTTAGTGAAAAAGAGTAGCACTCTGCATATTTATGATGGCATGAATTAAATGCTGAAGGAACATTTGCTTAATCATATTGCCAGGGATTTTTATTTCATATTTATACATTTTTTCAAATTAGATATCATTCTTAGTATCTCCCACTTAAAACAGTTTACAAATGTTAAATTTCATAAACTAGGTATAACTACAAACCATAGTGATAAGAAATTTAGGTTAAAGGATATTTGTGAGTCTCCCCAGTGCTAAAAATCAGTGCTAAGTGGCAAAATTAGGATGTAAAACATATCTTGCTTAAATGGCCAGTACATGTTAATTCTGCAAAACTGCCATGTAAAAATTCAAGGAAAGAATCTAAAATTTATTAGTGAATATCACATAATTAAAAACATTCACTGTTTTCAAATGGTATGTGATTGAATTGTGTACCACAGTTTGATCATGTTTTTAGTTTTGGTCAGCAATCTGGAGGTTGTGGACCCAGTGCAAATATTTCATCATGATGCCACTTCCTTTAAGGTATGGACCCACTGAATCAGGTTTGGGCTTTATTCCTTATTATTAGAGTCTTTCAAAGGCAGTGTGAAATATGGAGATAGAAGCCACAATAGGTTCCCATGAGCATTGCCATGAAACCAAAAAGCCAAGGGACAAGGATTGCCTGCAGAAAGGCCCAGAAGACCACTTTTCTGAAGGAGGGCACCTCCTTGTTGGCACTTCAATTCTGGACTTCTCTTAGCCTCAAAACTGTGATCCAGTAAATTCCCAATGTTTATAACCAGCCATTGCATTATATTTGTTTTAGCAGCCAAGAAAGTAAAACACTGTGAAAGCCCATTCCATTTCTACAATGTGGTAGTTGTCTGATTAGACTTTTTATTAATTATTTTTTTAAGATCTCAACTTACAGAATGAAAAGATATAACTTAGGATCGACCTACTTTTACACACTGAACTAATCATTTTTAATCAATTCAATTATATATGCTATCAATAATTTGATAATAAACAGTTTGACATAGAAGACAAAACTACTTAATGAACCATTTTTGAAGGTCCTGAAATAAATATCAACAGAGAGGAGCAAAAGAGTCTTGCTACAGAAATTTAGGCTGAAAATGACAATTTCTCTGTCTTTTGGAAGTTTGCAGACCTTATGTTACAGGTAATTACATTGGTCATGACAAAAGTAAGATCCAGAAAACAAGAATGTGGCATGTGGGGACACAGCAAGTGTTCTATAAGCAGTGAGAAGTTGAAAGTATAATAAGAGCATTCCATTTGCCATGTACATTTCATGTCTTCAATTCATCATGGAAAATAGGCAGTTTAAGTAGCCCAGGACATGTGGTGTTCTTTGGGGTTTAGTAAGTGTTTAGGATAGAATCCTGCAAATTAAACAAATGTTAATTATTTACCACTTACACTAACAGATATGCCAGGGAAGGTTAATAAAGAATTAGATGTGAATACAACATCCATTAATTCATCCATCATCAATAATCCATATATTTTGCAAATATGAGGAACACAATATCTTTGTCGCAGCTTACTGAAATTCTGAAATATGTTCAGGTTTATGGGTAAACAAAGCAGTGTTTACACAATAAAGAAGAGTCAACATATTTCATCTTAGTCACCTGATGATATTACTAACTAATAAATATTGACTCATAAATAATATCTATTTATGAAAGAAAGAAATTAAAGCTATTATGTCTATTTTCTAGAATCATGACTTTTAATTGTAGCAAAATTAAATAATACATGCATCAATCAATCAATTCTTCACATTTTCAGCAAAGTCATTATTCCTTGGCAATTTATTTGTCCCTAAAGTATTGTAATATATAATAATGTTAAGAAAAGAAGAAAAATGGAAACCAAAAGTCAAGCATAAGTACACCTCCTCCAGTAACTGCCCCCAAAGAAAGTGTTTTAAGGATTGTGTTATTATTTCTAGATATCATCTATTTCAAATATTTTACAAACATTAAGTTAATTAGGTAGGTATCATTGGGAATATTTATTGAAGAAAATTACTGGGATTTTCAGTTATGCCACACACTATATGTGATATGTTATTAAGTATTTTGTAAAAAAATTGGGGATTCTTTAAGACATGTACTCAAATTCCACCAATTTTAAATTGGATGAGATCATTTACAAAAAATATTACAAAGCAAACACTAATAAATGTCATAAAATTGTTTATTAGGTAGGAGCTCATTAATGGCATTTTTATTTTTATAATTTATACATATATTTATATATATAATATGAATTGGATCTTAGTGACTTGCTTCCAAACTGATAACAAATAGCATAATGAATAAGAGGGAAACATGACTCAAGTTTCAGAAGAATGTGAAAAGACAGGGGAACCAAGAAAATAGATTAAAGGAGAGCAGAATGAGAAAGAGGAAGAAGGGTGGTAGAGAAGAGAAAGTGAAGGAGTAAAATCCTGAACTAAGGAAGATGGACTGTACTAAGAATACAATTAGGAACTGACTCCTGAGAAATGATATCTGAGATCCTCATGCACCTCAGTGGAATGAGTGACTGTAACAATATAGAGGACAATCTTGGGATAGCAGAGATGTGGCTCCAGTGGAGGAAACCCTTATAGTCTTCTTCAGTGTTGACAGATAATCAAAAAGCTGGAAATTGATGGGGGGGAAGCTTGAAATTCTGAGTAAGTTGTTATTGGAAGGAAATGATAAGATGCTTGAAAGGAGCCAGATGGTTAAATTTCAGACAAAATACTGAGAATGATGGAAAATACACTGTTTGGAAATGGCTAGTGAATAGAAATATTAAAATAAGTTAGTAAATTAATGAATCAGAATTTCAGAAATGAACCTCTTGAACAGAGGAACCTGAGTTCATGAAAATTACAGGAGTGCTTGGAGAAGGATGACAAAACTTGGAGTGTAATAGGAATTCTTGTTATTAATGAAAGAGAAGAGAGAGGGCTGACTGAGGCATTCAAATTAACCTTAGATATTCATAGTTGCATGCACCCTAAGACTAAAGATAAGATGGATTAAAATACTTAGGAACTATATTATATGGATATTATTATCTTATGACAAAATATCTTAGGATTTTAAATGGATATAAAAAAGTATCTAAATGTGGTGAGAGGCTGAGAAAACAAATATTTAATACTCCTCTATTAGTTAAGTTATAGATTTAATAGATTGTCCTGAGTTGATGTCATCACATACTGTTGGGCAAAACTGGGAAATATAAAAATGTAGAGCAATATGGAAAATGGTTTTGAATAATTATCCTGTACTACTTAGTACTCAAGATGTAGGAAATAAATGAAGTGATGTTTCAGCCCTGGATCACTGTGATTGAATAGACGTTCCTGAAGTATTTGGCAGCTGGAATATAACAATAAAAATTCACTCTCGGCCTGAACAAGGGGTGAAACAGTGAATGTCAGTAGGATGAGGAGCACTGGAGGAGGAAATGTGCCATGAGGCAATATGCCATCTGAGCAGATAAATGTGGCTTTGAAGGCATGATTGCCACTTACATGGCCATTGTTTTCTAAGTTTCCTTGATTTTCCAGTAAGTAAGTTTTTTATTTGTAATTTTGTGTATAGTACTTCTCAATTTGTAATTACAATTAGAATTACAGTATATAATATATGATTAAATAAACTACAAAGGACATTCTAAATAAATAATATCTTGTGATAATACCCTTCACTTGGTTGATAATGGTATCTAGGCTAAGAAATGATCAAAATGACACCATAAGGCATCTAAGAAAATATTTGAGAGAGAGAGAGAGAGAGACAGAGAGAGAGAGAGAGAGAGAGAGAGAGAGAGAGAAAACAATAATGAGAGTGAGAGCAAGTGAAGTTGAAGAATCATATGTTAAAATAAAAACAGTACATCTTGAAAATTGCTGGAAAAAGATATTTGTAGCCAGCATAAATGTGATCTCAGAGAGAGTCATTCTTCAAGATGATTTGCAAAATGAGCTGTGTAACAAAAGAGATAGCGGTGAAAGTAGAGAGAAAATATTTTTTCTACCTAGAGGACACATAATGGATTACAAGTGCTTGTAAACTAACAGAGGCTATGATAAAAGAGTAGAAACCTATCATTATTCAGATTCTGTTGGGTCATGAAATAATGATAAGTGTTAATATTTACAGAATACTTCTGAAGAACCTAGCAATTAGTTATATTAACACAATAAATCCTTCAGGCAAACCTTTGTACTCCAAAATTTATATTTTGCATATGTCTGTTTTGGACATGTGCTACATTTCTGTCGCTGTCCCCAAGGCTTGTGTGATCTTCGTGCTTGATAACAGGATGATCTCCATGGTTGAATTGCAGCCCAGATCTTCTCTTGTGTTTTTGTTTGCTTGTATAGAACTGCTATTTCTCCACATCATGGCCCTCAGCCACTATGTGCCAGCCCCTCCACTACATTTGGATCATGAACCCTTCATTCTATGTCCAGATGACACTGGCCACCCTACTTAGTACTGTGGTCTTTGTATTATTCCACACTGGAAACACTTTCCAACTGCCCTTCTGTCTATCCAAAGTAGCCTATCAGTTTGTGTGCGTGCATGTATGTGTGTGAGTGTGTGTGTGTGTGTGAGTGATGTTCCCTCTCTGTTGAGGCTCTGCTGCTCTGAGATCTAATGCAATGAAATTTTAATTCTTATCTGTGCAGTGCTGATGAGTGGTTGCTGCTTTACCTTCATCATCATGTTCTATATTATCATATTTTCTATTGTGCTCAAGTTTTCCACAAGAGGAGCATGAAGAAAGGCCTTTTCCACCCTTGTTCCTGACATTCTTGTGGTGACTGTCTATCAGTTTAGGTGCTTCTATGCATATGAAGCCAGAATCCAACTTGTGCAGAATGCAGGACATGATCACATTGTGTTCTATAGTCCCTCCTTTTTTGAATTATATAGTCTATAGTCTTAGAAACAAGATGATAAAGGAGATTGTAAGGAGAATTATGAGAAGAAAGCTTTATTCAGAAAAAGATAGGTTATTTCAAGAAATTCCTATTTTAATGAGATGAGTTAAAAATGCCTCAAAGTTAAACTTCTTGCCTGTATAAAATTTAAGAGACATGACTTGGAATTTTCAGAGGCATTCATTGCATTATGTGTCAGCACAATTTTATGTTACTTTGAGATTTCTCCTTCAAAAAGTGAACATTCCCTGGTAAGTGACAAACCCTGCAAAAATATGCTTTTTGCCAAAAACTTCTGTTTCTATTTATTTTTCTTTTAACTTAGAAATCCCTATAAAATATAACTATACATTCAATTTATTTGATAATTTTGTGAACTTATGATAGTTAGTATCCTTCATTCATTAAGTTAAAATAATCCTACATATTTATATTCAAGCTCATCATATAATTATATTCTCTTATATTTCATGAGGAAGAAAAAAATTAAATAAGAATGACTTTGCTCAAAGTAAGAAAAATATTTACAAAATCATAAATCACTATTATGTTTAAAGTTTAGGATGAAAACTGTTTATTGGCAGGTTTAAGTTCTCTATACCAAAAATACCAAAATAAGTTAAATATTTCCTAATTCTACCTTGTGACACTTCTAAATCCACCTATCAATATATTAAGATGATGAAACAATGAATTTATATATTTTAATGCATGTTTTTATATGTGTCTTATGTATAAGGGCCTATAAATACTCTACAGTAACAGTTGAATTAGGAGCCATACTAGATAAATAAATCTCCAAAACATATTTTTTTTACAGATAATCACTGAAATATTACTGTTCAGTTTTGTAAATTCGGGCCATGATTTTCACTTGTTAAAATCAACACTGCCTCTTCTTCTACTTCCAAGAATGATTTTTACCACAGGGCACTGATAGCTAATGAATTATAATCTTTGCAAAATAAGCTATTTCCTGCACACTTTATTACATACCATTTGCATTAAAGCCATACAGAATTTGTCCCATTGTATATGAAAGAACATTTATACATTGCATATCTGCAATTGCAGAAATGTATTATGATTAAAATGGAAAATTTTAGATTATATAAATGTTATTAGAATAAAATTTAAAAACAACAACAACATGGTATTTTACAACACAATGAATCATAAATTAACTATCGACTATTGTTAATAGTATAAATATAATGATATATTTTCAAATATTGTAACATTCATACCATACTAATGCATGTGTAAATAATAGGAGTTTATATGAGAATTCTGTATATTCTGCCTGCTTTTTCTGTAAATGTACAATTTCTCTAATTAAAAATAAGGACACAAGCAGATACCAAAAAATATATTGGGTAGCTGATAATGTATAAGCATTCATATAATGTATAATTTAATTTGGAGACAATGCCTTAAAAAAATTGTGAACATTTCCTTTAGAATTTAAAGAGCTCATTTTGAAATATTTATTCAAATGAACTGACATAGAATTGTACACATATAATTATATAGCATGGCAATATATAAAACAATTATTGAAAGAAAATGGAGAAATAGAAAAATACCATCATATTTAAACAGTTTAAGATATGACTCACAACTCATAGAGCAACACAGAAGGCAAGGATTAATATAAGATTTGAGTATGCAATTTACTAACTTGTCAAAATTGACATTCATATGATGGTCTACCCTAAATATGCAAAATATATTTTCTTTCCAAATAAACATTGATATTTACTAAATTATGAGATATTCTTGGCCATAATGAAGTCTGCACAAAGTACAAAATGTATAGAATATGTTCTTTGACCACAGATATCAAAAGAAGAAACAGGTAATAAAATCTCTAAGTCTAACTCTTCATATGTCTATTTCTGCTAGCAGTTCTATCATCTTGCTTTATGTATTTTGCAGCTCTTCAGGTTTTTCTTTCTTTCTTTTTTTTTTTTTCCACTGTTTTAATGTTACATACTTTTATGTCATCTTCATTAATTAACTCTTTTATCAATGTGAAATAAAATTAGTTATGCCTGGTGTTTGTTCACATTTATGTCTATAAATTTTCCTTCAACACCACTTTTGCTGTATCCCATGGGATTTGATATGTTGTGTTCTCATTTTCATTTGCTTCAAGGCAGTTACTAATTTCTTTTGCAATTTCCTCTTTGACCAACTGATGGTCTAAGATTGTGTTGTTTAACTTCCATATCTTTGTGCCTTTTCTGGCTTCTGTCCCTTATTAATTTTTAGCTTCTTTCCAATGTGGTCAGAGAAATTACTTTGTATAATTTCAATATTTCTAAATTCATTAAGGCTTGCTCTGTGATCCAGCATGGGTTCTATCTTGGAAAATTATCCATGTGTGCTTGAGAAGAATGTATATTCTGCTGTATTTGGGTGTAAATGTTCTGTATACGTCTATTAGCTCCAGATACACTAATGTAATACTCAAGGTCATTGTTTCTTTATTAACCCTCTTTCAAGATGTTCTGTCTAATGTTGATCATGGTGTCTCAAAGTCTCACAACATAATTGTAGAGGCATCTATTTCTCCACTTAGATTTTCCAGTGTTTGCCTCATGTATTTTGGGGCACCCTGGTTAGGTGCATAAATGTTTATATTTGTTCTTTCCTCTTGATAGATTTCCTATTTTATTGATATATAGTGTCTTTCTTTGTCCTTTACAATAGTTTTATATTTACAGTCTATTTTGCCTGATACTAGTATAGCTACTCCTGCCCATTTCTGGTTATTATTTGCATGAAAAAATCATTTTCCAACCATTCACTTTCAACATCTTTATGTCTGTGGGGGTAAGCTGAGTTTCCTGAAAACAGCATATAGATAAGCCATATTTCCTTATCCATTCTGCCAATCTTTTCTTTTGATTAGAAAGTTAAATTCATTAACATTCAATGTTATTAATGTCAATCCAGAACTTACATTAACAATTTTTCACTAGGTTTTTATATGTTGTATTTTCTTTTTCTTTCTCTATTAATCTTTTAATTATTTTACTAATAATCTTCCTTTCTACACTCCCCTCCTACCTTCTCTCTCTTATTTTTTTGTTTTGTTTTCAACCTGCAGAACTCCCTTTAGCATTTCTTGAAGGGCAGGTTTCTTGTTGACAAACTCTATTAATTTCTGTTCATCTGTGAATATTTTGAACTCTCTCTTATCTGTGAATGCCAGCTTTGTTAGATACAGAATTCTTGGCTGGAATTGTTTTTTTCTTTTAGCAGCTTAACTATGTCATACCTCTGCCTTCTCATGCAAATGTTTTCAGATGATAAATAAGTGTTTTCTCTTGTCAGGCTTCCCTTGTACGTGATGGACGTCTTTTCTCTTGCTGCCTTTAGTATTCTCATTTTTGTCTTCGGTATTTGACTATTTGAAAACTATATACCTTATGGTTGGCTTGTTAAGATTTATATTATTTTGAGTGTGCTGCCCTTCCTGAACATGTACATCCATGTCCCCCAAAAGAGTTGGGAAACATTCAGCCATTATTTCCTCCAAAGTTCCTTCTACCTCTTTCCCTTCTCTTCTCTCTCTGGGATGTCTATAATGCACACGTTTGTGCATTTCACATTGTCATTCAATTCCCTGAGTCCCTGCTGAATTTTTCTATGTTTTTATCTATCTGTTCTACACTTTTTGCAATTTTAGATGTATTATGTTCAACACCAATAAGTCTTTCTTCAGCTTGTTCAATATGCTGTTATGTGCTTCCAGTATATTTTTTATTTCTTGCATTGTGCCATTCATCACCATTTGATCATTTATCATTTTATATATGTTTTCAATTTCTTTCGTATATTCCCCCAGTGTCTTCTTAATGCCTTATCTTTTCCCTCTCTTCATTAAGTTGATTCATCATCTTTGTTTGGGTATCCTTGTTTAGTTCCACATTCTGCATCTCCTCCACTTTTTAGTTTGTCCATTAGACTAGGACATGCCATCCTGCTTTTTAGTATGTCTTGTAATTTTGTATTTGGTGTCTAGGCATTTGTTTACTTTAATGGGTTTATTCACATGGTTAGCTTCTCTTTCTACTCTAGGGTTTTATTTTGTTTTGTTTTTTTGTTAAAGTTCCTCTCTGACACATGGTTCCACTTTTTCTATACACTTGTGCTTATCCATATTCACTTGGAAAAATATTAATACCATATAAAAGGAAAGAAAAATAAGAGGAAACAATAATGCTACTAATAAAAATAAATATAAAAAAGGAACCATAAAAGGGCCTGGAGAAATATGTTATGATTGATAAATCATAAAAAATACAATGGAATAAGAATTTAACAGATGGAATGAACAAAGATTCAAGAAAAAATAGAATAAAATAAAATACCAGAAAGTTGAGAAGGAAAAACAAATGAAGACCAAACAAGAGAAGACGGAATGAAAGAAAAACAGTGGAAGAGGGAAAAATGAAAGAAAGAAAGGAAATACAGAAAAAATAAGGAAAAGTAGTAAAAGAAACAAAAAAAAAAAAAGAAAAAACATAAAAACAAATTCAAGCCAGGAAAACCAGTCTTCCCTCTTATTTCCATCTCAGGCTACAGGTAGGGTATACATTTTAGAGAATAAAATAAAGAATGAAAAAATTAAAAAAATAGATTAAATAACCTAAAACAAAATATTTCAGTCTATAAGCTCCCTGCCACAAGGTGCTAGATGGACACCTGAAAATCCAGTGGATCACTATTTGAATCCCTTCTCTTAGAAGATACTGGGAATTGAACCAAGGACCTAGTGTACATGAAGCAGGCACCCCTCCAAGGAACTAAACACACTCCACACTTTAGGTAAGCTTCTGAAAGCTTATCTGGTTCTTAGCACCCTTTATTCCCCCAGGCAAGAGAGCGTACAATGGCTTGCCTGCTAACTCTCCTGGGTTCCTTCTCTCCCAGGCTAGTTAGGTGCCTGTCTGCCTACTCCTCACTAACCTAGTTCCTCTTTCTCCAAGGGTTAGTGGATGTGACTGCCTGCCTGAGCAGACCCTCCCTTCCCTCTTCATGGAGCTGCTACAGCATAGGCTGTAATCTATTTTCCCCTCTATTCTGCCCACCCTGTCTCCCCTTACCTTACACCACTCTCTCTTTGAGTTTGCAGAATGTCATTCCCACAACTATTTGCCCATCAGCTCTTCCATGGATAGTTCTCTTTCAACCTCCACCTGCTGGGCTTGCTAAAACTCAGATTCAATGGGGGCTCAGGTAGCCAGACTCACTGAGGAGTAACCATTCTCTGCCCTCTGCAGACCCCACTTCCTCCCAGAGAGGAGGACTTTTTTCCCAACTCAGTTGCTGCAGTGAGCACAGGCTTTTACCAAGGCTATTCAATTTGATGGTAGGGTATATATGCTTTTCCCAGCCACAGGGGCAAATAACTCATGGTTTTCCCTTGATTTCTTTGTCTCTCCATCCCTGTCTTTCCTGGATCATGCATAGCACTCTCCTGGTGTGCAGATCCCCAAAAGACCTCCCTTGTATAGCTTTTTGCCCTTCTTCTGTTGTTTTTGTGAGAGAGTTGAGCCTGACTTACCTATACTGATGCCATCTTCCCAGAATCAATTACTATTATTCCTGGAATAATCTTGAAAATACTACACGATCAAACACCTTTCTTTGTTTATGGAATTTTTGCTAGAGCTTTTTATCCATTTTCACATAAAGAAAAACTGTACATGCATGTTGTATATTTTTTGAAATTTTAAAATCACAATCTGAATTCAATATAATCATATTTCTTTATTTTTCCAAAAATATTAAAATCACTTGCCTACATGAATTACTGAATACTTTTTGCATTTTTTGAAGGTATATTTTAATAAATTTTAGAATATTTTACAAATATTATTAAAATGTGTTTTGTCTAATTAACAATGTTGTTCTTGCTTTATGTTTAAAATTCTCTGAATCATTTTAATTTTTACCATTTTGTTAATCAAAGAAATACATGAAAAGGTGAGATATAATGTAAATGAAATGGATTTAATGGCAGGAATTCTCTTATATTATGTATTCTCTACTCTAACCTACTAAAGCCAAAGTTTTCTTTTCAAATTTTGGTTTTCATATTTTTGCTATATCTATTAAATGTATTACAAATCTTTTTCATTTTTTTTCAATTTAAAATGTACCACTTGGGGAAGTGGATGTGGCCTAAGTGATTGTGCTCCCATCTACCATATGGGAGGTCCTGGGTTTGGTTCTGGGGCCTCCTGGTGAAGGCAAGCTGGACCGTGTGGCAAACTAGCCTGCATGGAGAGCTGGCCCATGCAGCAAGCTGGTGCAACAAAAAAGACAAAATGGAGAGGCAATGAAAGACAAAACAAATCAAAGAGTTGAGGTGGCTCAAATGATTGAGTGCCTCTCTCCCATATCACAGGTCCCAGAATTAGTTCCCAGTGACTTCTAAAGAGAAGACAAAAAGAAAAGACAAGCAGATACAGAAAGCACACAGGAAAGAGACACAGAGAGCAGACAGCAAGTGTTGAAACAAGGGAAGGAATAAATATGTAAAAATAAATCCTTAAAAAAATGTAGCACTTGATTCCTTTCTATGTAATTTGAGAATTCAGCATATATAGTAATTTTGGACTTTATCTCTTTTACATTTTTTGTAATATTAACCTTTAGTTTTAGAGAAGTTTTAAATTTACATTTAAAATTACACCAAAATTATAGGGAATCCCATATAAACCCCCATTCTGACACACATAGTTTCCCCTATCATTGACATCATAGATTATTGTGGTTCATTTGTTACAACTGATGAATGAATATTGAAGCATTGCTACTCACCAAAATCCATAGTTTACATTTTGGTTTAAACTTTATGCTGTAAAGTTCCATAGGTCTTGACAGAGTCATAATGTGATGTGTCCATCAGTGCAGTATCATACAGAAGAATCTCCCTGTGCCAAATTTGCCCGGTGTTCCAAAAATTTACCCCTATCCTTCCCTTCTGAACAATTGGCAACCACTATTTTTATATCAATATTACAAGTTCATCCATTAGTACAAAATAATAACTACAATAGTAATAGACTACTTTGGTCTGTGATTACTCTCCCCTCTCATGATTGTACATTCCCCAGTCTTGAGGGATTTTGGAATGATGCCTTCTCTGATATTATGGTGCAGATGGAAGGAATTATTTTGCTTGAAGTAGATAATCCTTGGTTTGGGAGATGGCACTTCTTCATCATCATTTTGTTTTTTATTCCTGTCTTTTAAAAAAAAATTTTTTTGAAAGAAGCTTTAGATTACATAAATATTACATAAACATATAGGGAATTCCCTTATGCTCCATCTCCTCCCATCCCACAGTTTCCCACACTGACAATATTCTTCATTTGTGTGGTAAATTTGTTACAATTGATGAACACATATTGAAGCATTGCTACTAACCATGAACTATTGTTTTCATTATAGTTTGCATTCTGTCCTACACAATATTGTAGGTTATGACAAAATATATACTAGCCTGTATCTGTCCTTGCAATGTCAGTTTGTTTTTATCCAGGGCAAGCCCAAAGAACTGAAGAGTAGAAATTGGCTGCTACTCTGCTGGGACTCAGGGCCCAACTGGCATATGAACAATCAGAAGCTATAAGTGTCTGAGAAATATACTTAAGAAGTACATTGGAAATTATAGTTTCAAATAAAAGGAGTATATGAATCATGATTAGGGGAATTGTAAATGAGTATAAATATGTTATATTGCAGAAATAGTTTTTCATGTATTTCCAAATAGGGTCTAAGATAAGGGTGTTGATTTTATGAAGTTGTATGTATTGACTCTGTTGCCCAGGCATCCCTATATCCCCAAGGAGTATTTTTATTGAGGCTTTGTTTATTGTTGCAGAAAGTGCAATCTGTCTGAGATCTGCATAAGCATAATTTCTGGAATTTCTGACTCATTTTGAAATCTCTTAGCCGGAAAATCTCTTTTTTTATTTAATGTATTCTCCTTTTGGTCAAGGTCTACTTCCAAAGACATGGCTGGTTTGTGCTTGGCAATAACCACCTCAGTACCAGGGAGGCTTATCCCTGGGAGTTGTGTCCCACACCAGGGGGAGGGTAGTGTGTTCATTTGCAGACTTTAGCTTAGAGAGAGGCCACATTTAAGTAATAAGGAAGTATTCAGGATGTAATTCTTAAGCATTAATTATTACTAGGCTGTTTCATTTTTATAGGAATATGGTTCATATGTACAAGCATTAAGATCAAGGATTTGGCATATAGGCCTGTTTTCATTTCTTAGGCATGGCTTAATTATTCCAGAGATGTTTGCCATTTTATATGAGAAAGCAGCAGGGTTTCCCCAGGATGGAAGTTTAATATTTTATTAGTGACTCTGTACAACACTATCAATTGAGAAAATATATCTATGAAAATACAAACATTCATATCCCAAAGAAGTATGGTTTAGGACATTTTTCTCCATATATCACCTCTATATCAACACCCTGTACCAGTGGTGAACTTTTGTCATTGATCCTGAAGGAACATTCTTATATATGTATACTTTACTACAATCTTCAGACACCCCAGAATTCAATGAGTTATACATTCACCATTTATTCCATAGTTTTCCTTTGAGCCTCATAGATGGGCCAAATCTTCCCCTTTCAATCATGTTTACTCCCACACTTCAGCACTTTTAATTACACTCATATCACTGGGCCACCATCACCTCCATCCATTTCTAAACCATTACCATCAACCAAATAAATTCTGCACAGATTAAGTATCAGCTCACCAATCTCTGCTCACCTTCTATCTCCTAGTAAACTTTCTTCCATAACCTACCTCCATGAATCTGCTCACTATCTTAGGTCATATCAGTGAGATCATTAAATATTTGTCTTTTATTGACTGGCTTGCTTCATTATACATAATGTTCTTGAGTTTCATCCTTGTTGTCATATGTGTCAGTACTTAATTCCTTCTTACTGCTGAATACTATTCCTTCATATGTATGTACCATTGTGTTTACCCATTTATCCATTGAAGGATATTTGGTTTGCTTCCACCTTTTAGTAAATATGAATATTGCTGTTATGAACTTTGATGTGAATATATTTGTTTGTGTCACTGCTTTTTCTAAGTATATACCTGGTAGTCAGATTGCTGGATCATATGGCAATTCTATACTTAGCTTCCCAGAGTAATTACCTAAACTTCCTCTACAGTAGATGCACCTATTTACATTCCCACCAGCAGTAAAATGAGAGATCCAAGAAGGTGGAGTAGGGAATGGCAGACTGCATTCTTCCTTCAGAAGCTGCAGGAAAGCAGGTAGACTTTCAAGACCTAGGGGAAGCTGTGGGGCTATGAGTGCAATTGGAGAACACAGCTGGAGAGGAAGAGACCAGCACGGCACACGGGGAGAGGTAGGCAGCTGGGCAATGAAACCAGCATGTGAATTTCTGACTAGGCACTTGGAGAAAGGAGAGCCATGGGCAATCAGGACAATGTAAGGGTACCCAGACAGGCACTGGAAGAGTGGACAGCAGTGGAGCGATCCAGCCAGTGAGTGTGGACCTAGCCAGATACTAGAGAGGGAAACTTTCTTTCTTCCTTCCTTCCTTCCTTCCTTCCTTCCTTCCTTCCTTCCTTCCTTCCTTCCTTCCTTCCTTCCATTTTTTCTATTTCTTCAGCCTGGTACCTGTGGAAAAGTAGACTTTGGGGTGGTTTTTTTGAATGGCAGCCAATGAAGGGCATAGTTGATCACATATGATCTGAAAGGAGATTTGAGTGTTTTTCTTTTCTTTTCTTTTCTTTTCTTTTCTTTTCTTTCCTTTCCTTTCCTTTCCTTTCCTTTCCTTTCCTTTTTTTTGTTCTTCTCCCATTTCTCGCCTAGATATCTGTGAGGAGGCAGACCATGTTGTGATTGGTGGAAATGGGTGGCTGATAAGGAGTAGACTAGCCTGTCACCATAGGCCTGAGTGAGAGGCCTGATTGTTTTCTTTCTTCCTCCTCCCTCCCTCCCTCCTTCCTTCTTTCCTTCCCTCCTTC
>JAQZBX010053536.1:0-18855 GCA_029593785.1 Cabassous unicinctus | reverse complement strand
GGGAGAGAGTATACACTACAATATAAACGATAATCCATGCTTAGTGGCAATGCTCCAAAATGTGTGTATCAATTTCAGTGAATGTACCACACAAATGAAAGATGTTGCTAATGTGGGAAAATGTGGGAAGTGTGGAGAGTAGGGCATGTGGGAAGGCCCTATACATTCTCTGTAATATTTATGTAATCTAAGTGTCTTTAAAAAAAAAAAAGAAAAAATAAATTAAAAAATAAACAAAAATAAACAAAACAAAAAATTTAATTCTCACAGCAGCCCTGCATGTCTCCAAACACCATGAAGAAAAGTGAGTGTGAAGTGCTGTCTTTCTCACTGTCACTTCCTGTGCCTATTCCCTATGGACTATTCAGTACTCTTGTACCCATTCTTCTGACTATTATCTGGGCAGTCTAGCTCACACCTACACAGCCTTCAGAGGTGACATTATTAAATTCTCAACACAGACTTTCTACTTTGCCATTACTTGACCCACTCTTCTCCCCCTACCTTATCCTCTGTTCTCCCCTTACCTCACCCTCTGCAGTCCCTTTTCCTGAATCACTGCTCTTCTGTCCATTTCTCAGTGGATACCTCTGGGTTTATGGGATCAAAGCCAGGGTCTAGTAATGAATGGAACAACAGGGACATTCACATTCATTGCTGGGCTGCTGGTGTATCCCAGCCCTCAGGAAATCCTCAGAGTCTGTGGGAGAAAATTCTGGCAGGAGACAGAAGTCCAACTGTCTATGCAATCATCTATGCCTCACTGCCCATGGTCTGTCCTGTGAAGCAGCCTTTAGGGACTCACAGGTATTGGTCCACTCAGTGTTTGGTGGTCAGGACTTCGAGAGAATCAGTCAGAAACCTGGAGGACATGAGGGTCCATGAGGCTAGCAGCAGTAGGACCAGTGCACTCTCAGTTGGATCAAGAGCATTCTCACCCTGACCACTTTTTGCTATGCCTCTCAGGCTATGCCCCCAACCTCTTCCTGGCTGCAGGGCTCCAGCCTCACAGTCCCTTAACCTACCCTAATTTCCCAGGCTGTTTCCCTATTCCCCTCCGAGTATCTGAAGCTCCCACAGTACAACTGTTACCAGCTCCCTCATGGAAAGTTTTGCCAAATGCCTAACAACTCCATCAATGCAATTTGAACATGCTCATTTGCCATCTGATGGGGAGATTTCACCCTTGGACCCCAGGAAAGAAGACTGTGGGCTATGCCTGAAGTGGGGTGTAGAGGCACTGTGGGGCGGCAAGGGTCTCCTACCATGTTTGGGTTTTTTTCCATCTCTTAAGAACCGTTGTACCTTTGTACCCCACCCCTCTAGTATAGTACACTGCCCCACTATACATGTATGTGGGCCTGAAGGTCCTGGTGCTTCTCTATATAGCATTTCATTCACACATCCAGATTCCACTTCAACATCAACTTGCTCAGAAGGGCCCACATTCTACAGTTGTCATCTGAAAATTCTGAATAATCTTTTATCAATGGGTTTAGCATTTTCACTTGCATTGAGCCCAAAAAATTTTGTAGCTGGCCTTGTGCACATTTTGATTTATTGAAATTATTCTCTTTACAAAAATAATACATGTTTATTTTATAATATATAGAAAGTGCAGATAAGACACAAGAAGAAAATGAAAAATCATCTAACATTCTGTATGCCAAAAATGAACCATTTTACTATTATGTTTCATGTCTCCTGAGCACATTCTTTTTCAGAGATGCACAGATGAGAGAATGAGAGCATCCTTTACAGAATGCATCACAATGTGCTTTCTATTGCTTTGCTGTGTTTTTCATGTAGTCAATTGTTCATATTGTCTTGTCTATAATTAATTCATTTATTCCATCATTTTTAATGATAGCATTGCTTTCCATTTTGTGCCTGTCCCACAGTTTATTCAAACCTTTCTCCTCAAATATTGACAGATTTCCTGAGGATAGAAACTCTACCAGAGAAAGGAGTGTGAGCCTTCATGGTGGTCACTGGACCCATTCCTAGGAGAAAGTTGCTGTGTCACGGGTCATGCATATTTTTAATGATTTTTATTAAACAGCTACATTTGTCTATTCATGAAACACATGAGCTTGGACCAAACCCTTATTCAGTCAATCCCTCTGTGTGAGTGCACACCAGTACCATCAGTCTGTTCTTGAAATTTTATATGTATTCAATTATTTACTACTTACAATGATCCTTCTGCTTATGGTTTATTGACCAATTTAATAAATAACACATTCCAGATGCTCAGAAAATATTAATACAAAAAAAATTATGTGATTAGAAAATGACACTGCAAAAATGTGAATTTTGGTCTTCCTGTCTGCAAAGCTCAAATTCGTTGGGACTTACACACTACTCCTAGGTGTTAGTTGGAATGTCACACTCACTTCTATAATCAGAAGTCCTTTCCTGTGATCACAACCTTCTGTCCTTCTAGTTTGTATACTAGAATACAAATACTCCCCATGTCCAAATTCTCTATCTACACATGGACCTCCAGCACACTGACACTCCTTGACAAACATCAGGCTCTACCTCTCATCATTTTTACTGCCCAGTTGAATCCAGAGCTACTGTTATTATCATATGCATACCAAGATGTCCCTTATTTTCTTAGGTCTGCATCATGATTTACCACATCCAATGATGAAACATTAATAGTCCCTGAATCCAAATATTTGCATTTTTTCCTTGAAACAGCACATGGCTTGGATATTGGTCTTCATCTAAACAGAACCTAAGTCCTAGTGGTTTTCAAATATATATAGTATTCCTACTAGGTCTTGCTACTTAAATCATTCTTTCATACTCAATAAACACTTAAAAATTCCCCATGACTTTTGATGATAATGCATTCTCACATTACCCCTCACTTTTAAAAAGTTCAATTGCCTCCTACTAATCAGATGGATTATGTAATCTGCCAAATAACACTATGACACCTTATCTACAAATATTCCTGAATTAATATAGGTTGGCTTCTCCTTCTCTCCTATTTAATGGAAAAACCATATTACCTGCGGCTACATCAAATGTCTCCAACTGAACATTATCTCTCTTGTTTTCTTGAGAACTACATTATTGATTATAAATTTAATCTCCTAACCAGAAACTTATTCCTCTTGTCACACTCCATCTCCTCAGTATTTAAGCTCATTTTCATCTCTTCCATCTGGGAAAAAAAACCTCTTCTGAAACAATTTTCTCTCAAGTTCCTGATCTGTTCTTCTGCTAACAATCCAACTGAAAGTGCTGTTACTATATCTTAACACCCACCTAAATCTTTGAATTACATAGATCAGCAATGATTACCTCATAAGTGAATCTTGCTAACATCACTAATTATCTCCCTACAAATAAATTCTTATTTGTAACAAAAGGATTGAACCATAGCCTCATTTTGATACATTTCTTTTTCCTTACTTATTCTAGCATCTTAGCCTCTTGACTGTCTTCAAACTACTCTAGTCACTTCTTCCTCTTGTCCTCTGAAATAACTATGCAAATTACAATATTGGAACAACTCAAAATGAAATATAAGCCCTTCATTTAATATTCCATAAACACTAAAAAATTTTGCCATGCCTTTTGCTGATCATACATTTGCATATTTTCCTTCATTTTAGCAGATGGAATTACCTCGTGGTTATTCTCCATTCTTTCCTTCTCTCCTCAGAACTTTGTATCCCCTGAGACAAAACAATATTGAAATAAGGCCAATTAATAATGTATCAATGTCCTCTATCTGTTCAAGTGAAAAGAACTTTCCCAAGTCTCTCACTTTAAATCAAAAGCTAAAAATGATTAAGCTTAGTGAGAAAGACATGTTGAAAGTTGAGATAGGCCAAAAGTTAGGTCTCTTGAGAATGCAAAAGAAAAGTTCTTGAAGAATATTATAAGTGCTACTCCAGTGAGCACAGAAATGAGAAGAGTGAAAATGTCTTATTTCTGATAGGGAGAAAGTTTTAGTGAACTGGATAGAAGCTTAAGCCAGCCTCAATAGTCCCTTAATCCAAAACCTTATCCAAAACAAGACCCTAATTCTCCTCAATTCTGTGAAGACAGAGAAAGGTAGGGAAGCTGGAGAAACATTTGAAATTGCCAGAGGTTGTTTCATGAGGTTTAAGGAAATAAGCCATATCCATAACAGAAAAGTGCAAGGTGAAGCAAAAGTGTAGATGTAGATACGGCCACAAGTTACCCACAAGATCCAGCTAAGATTTTTGATGAAGGTGAATATTCTTAACAACAGATTTTCAATGTAGATGAAAAAGTCTTCTATTGGAAGAATTGCCATCTATGGCTTTCTTAGGGAGGCAAAGTCAATGCCTAGCTTCAAACCTCAAAAGACAGTCTAATGCAACTGGTGATTTTAAGTTAAAGCCAATTCTAATTTACCATTCTGAAAACCCTAAGGACTATAAGGAATTATGCTAATTTTACTCTACTTCTGCTCTAATGAGAGTTGTGACAGCACATCATTTTACCACATGGTTTAATGAATATAGGCATACCTCAGATTTATTGTGGGTTCAGTTCAAGACTACTGTAATAAAGCAAATATTCCAATAAATTATATCACATGAATTTTTTGGTTTCCCAGTACATATAAAAGCTATATTTACATTAAATTATAGTCTATTAAGTGTACAATAGCATTATGTCCAAAAACAACAGTGTATACACCTTAATTAAAATTTGACACAGCGACACAAGTGAACACATGCTGTTGGAAAAATCATGCCAATAGACTTGCTTGACACAGGGTTTACACAAACCTTCAATTTATAGAAAATACAATATTTTTGAACCTCAATTCAATGAGGTATTTCTTAATTTTAACCCCACTGTTGAGACCCTTGCTGAGAAAATGATTCCTTTCAAAACATTGTTTCTCATTGACAATGTACCTTGGTAACCCAAGACCTCTGGAGACATAAGATGACATGAGTGTTCTTTTCATGCTTTTTCTCACATCACTCATTCTGTAACCCAAGGATCAAGGGAGTAATTTTGACTTTCAATTCCTATTATTTAAGAAATAATTTCATCAGGCTATAGCTGCCATATAAAGATTCCTCTGATGGATCTTAGCAAAATTCATGCAAAACCTTTTGGAATGGATTTACCTTTCAAGATTCCATTAAGAATATTCATTGGAGGAAGTTAAAATATCAGCATTAACAGTTGTTTGGTAAAGATGATTCCCATCTTCACGGATGTCTTTGACGGGTTGGTAGAAGAAGTAACTACAGATATGGTGGAAATAACAAGAGAACGAGGGTTAGAAGTGGTGCCTAAGGATATGAATGCATTGCTACAGTCCCATGACCACATTTGAATGGATAAGGAGTTGCTTATTATGGATGAGCAATGAAAGTGGTTTCTTGAGATGGGATATACTCCTCTTGATGATGCTGTGTAAATAGTTAAAATGACAACAGAGTGCTTAGAATATTACATCAATTTAGTTGATAAAGCAATGTCAGGCTGTGAAAGGAGTGAGGCAAATTTTGAAAGAGGTTCTACTGTGGATAAAATACTATCAAACAGCATCATACACTACTGAGAAATCTTTCATGAAAGGAAGAGTCAATCAATGTGGCAAATTTACTCTTGTGTTATTTCAGAAACTGGCATAGCCACCCCAAACTTCAGCACCCTTATCAGTTAATAGCCATTAAGGTTGAAACAAGACCCTTCACCAGCAAAAGTCTACACCTCACTGAAGGATCAAATGATGGTTAGCATATTATACCAATAAATTATTTTTAATTAAGGTACGTACATTTTTTTAGAAATAATTTTATTGCACATGAAACCCATAGTATGATGTAAATATAACTTTTATTTCTCAGGGAACCCAAGAAATTCATGTGACTTGCTTTATTGTGATGTCCTGGACCCAAATCCACAATATCTCTGAATTATGCCTGTATATTTGTCTTATGAATAGAAAATTTCTGGTTGGATGCACAAGAAATAATTACAAAGTTTATCTCTGAAATGATAGACTGGGGATCTGTGTGGTAGAATAATTACTTTGCAATAAATATTTCTTAATAATATTAAAAGGAAAAGATTCTCCTTGTTAGTTAGAATAAAGCTAAGAGAAACATAAACAAAGGTAGAGAACTACTGCTTTACACATTGTAAAGGGCATCTTCATCTTTTATTTCCATTGCATCCATCAATCTGTAAAGGAGACAGGTCAAGGACCATCACTCCTATGTGAAGGTGTGGGAAAGAGGTGCCAACCTGGACATGAATAGAGGCCTCTAAACTCCATATATGCTCTCTTCTCCAGAACCCTCAGGCTCCCTTCAACCCAACCCATGCATCTTTCTCTGTAGTTGTCCATGTTTGTCTTCAAATCCATCTGTGTTGAAAATATCTCAATCTCTGGCAGGTTTGTGAGGGATGGAGAGGCCATATCCCTATATTAAGCAGAGTAGAGAAGCAGCAGTGCCCAGTCCATGTACCATGACCTGGGAGAAGAAATTGGATAGAGAAGGTGGTGAGAGAGAGAAAGAGGAAGAAATAGGGAAAGAAAAAATTAGCTGGCTAAATTTCTGCTGTTATCTTTGTGCAAGTGGCCTCCATATTCTATATTTCAGGCAATCCTCTTTTCCCTCACAGGTGCTATTGGGACATATGTTCCTGGTTCACTTGACCAATTACCTTTCATGTTCTTTTAAGCCAGATTCATCTAATGGCATCCCAGTATGATATTCCTTGTTTATGGCACCCTCTGAGAGCAGGACATGTCTTCACATCCAAAAGATGAGTTGTGTGTGTACAGGAAACAACAAGGTCTCTCTGTCTGAATGTCTCGGCCTGCTGCTAATTGCTTAAGCAAGTTATTCAATTCTGTTGAATTTCTGTTTTCTCAGCTGAAAAATGGAGAAACAAATGCTTATCCCTCAGGATTGTAGATAAAATCAAATGAAGATTCTAAGCCCAATATCTAGTTCATATAAGGAGCTCAATTTAATGATTTCTTCCACCCCCTTATCAACAGACAAGTTTGTCCTATACTTAGTATATTCTCCCTGCATCCATATTGGGCACTACAGACATTCCTTTTTTTGTATAAATTGTATAATTTAGATTATACAAATGTCACATAAAAATTATATAGGAGAATCCCATATGCCTTGCTTCCCACACCTCCGACATTTTCTCATATTAACAACATCCTTTATTAGTGAGGTACATTCATTGTAATTACTGAACACATTTTAGAGCATTGCCACTAAGCATGGAAGCATGGATTAAGTTTACAATGTAGTTTACACTCTCTCCCAAACAATTCTGTAGGTTGTGGAAAGATTTATAATGGCGTGTATCTGTAATTGCAATATTATTCAGGAAAATTCCCAAGTCCCTAAAATGCCTCCATGTTATACAGGTTTTCCCACCCCCCTGACCTCAGAAATTCCAATGGCCACTGCATCCACATCAATGAAATAATTTGTTCCATTCCTAGTATAACAATAAGTCTTCAGTAGAATACCAGTAAGTCTAATTTAGCCCATAGCTCATTCCCCAATCCTGAGGGTTCTGGGATGGTGATGTCCACTCCACCTCTAATTGAGAGGGTGCTGCATTCCCACAGGGCCAATGGATGGAACTCTCTTGCTTGCATCCTAGATGAGTCCAATGAACTGGAGAGCAGATGTGGCAACTCTGTTGAGATTCAGGGCCCAGTTGGCACATGGACAGCCCAAAGATTTAAGTGTCTTAGATGTACACTTACCAACTCTAGTACCGATTATTGGTTCAAATAGGACAGAAGAGCCATGGGTGGGTTGGGAAACCACAACTGAGTCCAACTCTGTTACTCTGAGAAGCATAAATTCCAAAGTAGAGGTCCCTGGCAAGGCACCAAACTCCTGAGATACCTGCCCTGACTAAAATGTCTGAATATCTCCAGAGCCCTCAGGAGCCACAATATTTGGGGTAGTATCTACTTTGGTATTCAAAGGGATCCTGCTGAGACATGCATAAGCGTAACCTCTGAAATGACCTCCCAACTCACATGAAATCTCTTAGCCATAAAAACCTATTTGTCTTTACCTTTTTACCCTTTTGGTCAATGTCTTTTTCCAGTTGCATTGCTGGTTGGGGGTTGGTAGTAATGCCTCAGTGTCAGGGAGGATCAGCCCCGGGATTCATGTCCCATCCTGGGGGGGCAGGTAATGTATTTATATGCTGAGTTCAGCTTAGAGGTAGTACAGGCATTTCTTGAGAACTCTTTAGATAAACCTGGCAGATGCTTTTCTGGCTGAAAACACACACTTGCTTCCAAGAACCCTCTCACATGGAACAGGACTTAATGTGGAATAGAGAGCTCACCCATGTCATAAAGACTGCAAAATATTCTCCACACAGATACCTTACATAGAAAAAGCCATATGAGAGTCTGATTGATTAAATAAAACTTTTGCTTATTTTTCTATTGCATTTTAACCATGCACATGTGATATATGCTATTTCATGCATAATCCTCTCTTTCAATTTCTAATATTGACATTCTGAAATAAGTAAAGGGAAAAGAAACTTATGGAGTAAATACATTACAGGTAGTTAATATCCCTGAAACCTAATAGTATTTTTACTTCAAATGCCTTATGTTTGGAGTAGTGACCCAATCCCAAATGCCAATGTACAAGTTTTATTAACTGTGACAATGAAAGCACAAGTGACAAAAAATATGTAGGACTTTATAAAATTTAAAAATTTGTGATTAAATATCAAACACAATCAAGAAATTTTAAAGAAAAACTACAAAATGGGAGAAAATATTTTCCAATTATAAATCTGATAAAATGCTTATTTAAAGAATAAACTGAGAACATAGATAACACCATAATTAAATAAAATTAACCAAATAAAAATTATGAGCAATGGATCTAATAGACATTTATCCATAGAAGATATAGCACTTGTCAAAAAATACATGAAAATTTGCTTGACTTCATTAGTAATCAGGGTAATGCAAATCAAAACCACAGTAAGTTACTACTTTACAAACTGTGATAGCTCATCTGATGTGTTAACTTGGTTAGGTTATGGTGTCCAGGTGTTTGTTAAAAATATTGGCCGAGATTTTTTTACTGTGGTCGATTTTTGGAGAGTATATTCATAACTACAGTCAGTTGACCTTAAATATAGATTACCCTACATCATGTGCTTGTGCCTAATTCAAACATATGTAGGTCTTACCACTAATATTGAAGATTCCAGAGATCACTAATTCTTACCAGAGTTTCAAGCATCCCAGGTTCCACTAAGAAATTAAGACTCAAGACTTCAATGTCACTTTTATAAAAATTACCATCCTTGGCTAACCCTACAGACTTCTGTCATGCCTACCACATATACATATATCATCTGTTAATTCTCTTCCTCTGGAGAATACAATCCACTATGCAGGCTACAATAAAAAATATATATAATAACAAGTCTAGGTGAGAATGTGGAGTATTTGAAACTGTCATATATTTCTTGTGGAAATGTAAAATATTGCAGTTAATTTAGATAACAGTATGGCAGTTCTGCAAAATGTTAAGCATAGAGTAACTTTTGACCTAGCAATCCTAGATAGTTATATGCCCAGATGAAATAAAATATATTTGCATGAATAAATTTGTACATGAATGTATATGGAATCATTATACATAATAGCTCCAAACAGAAAAGAGTACAAATGTCCATCTCCTGATGAGTGGATAAACAAAAAGTGATGTATCCACACAATGAAATATGCTTTGTATATAGAAATAAGTAAAGCATTGATAGATGCTTCAACATGGAAGAATCAAAAAAATGCATTAAGTAGATGAAGCCAACAACAAAGGCCACATATTGTGTGATTCCATTCATATGAAATGTCCAGAATAGGTAAATTAATAGACAATTAAAGTAGATTTGTAGTTAAATAGGACAGAGTGTGTGCAGGGGAAATGGAGAGTGGTTGCTATTGCATATGGGCTTTCTTTTCTCGAGTGAAGAATATTTCTAAAATTGATTGTGGTGATGGAGTCACCATTCTGTGAAAATACTAAAAACCATTGAATTGGATATTTAATTGGGTGAATTGTATGGGTGTGAATTATATCTCAATAAAGATGGTTTAAAAAAAGAAAGTGAAAGCTGATTTATTTTCCTTACAAGTTTCAAATATGTCTTTTTGCTGGTATAATGTACCTAGGCAAATACTATAAGCCTGATATTGACCAACCCAAAGAATATGAGTAAACATCCATAAATCACAGTTCAGAGGAAGAAGGTGGAAGACTTTTGTGGAAGGAAAGAATGAGGAGGTGCTGCATATAAGAAGAGTAAGTGAAAATTTTCTCTAGCCAGCAGTATGAAATCAGCTGCATGTCTTTAACTTATTACCCTTTTATCCCCAGACAAATGGGAAGCATGTTCAGCTTCAAGAGTATTGCTTGGCAATTGAGGGGTGATTATAGCTGGAAGAGGATTTGGATCTGGGAAATTTTTCTTTTTCTGTATTCTCAAAAAAGTTATAAATGTAAGAAATACTTAAAGGAAGAAATAAACATGAGCAAATATGGTAATATATTCACTACACTTCACCCAGATCAAAGTTCAAGAGCAATGATTCTGAGTCCCACTTCTGTGGTGGGGATTGATTCCTCTTATCTGTGTGACCTGGAGCTCTGATTTCTGTTGTTCATGTATAAAATGGGGTGAAATTGTTACGACAGCCACTAACCCAAAAAACTCACTCAGCCCATATGGGCTTTTTCTACCTCCTCTTAAAACAGCCAGGGCTGTAGTCAGCAACAAACTGGACCTTGGATTTCCAGATCCTGCTAGTGAAGATTGGTGATGGGTGAATAGAAAGGGAGGGGGAGGGGACAGTGTACTTTTCTCTCCTGCATGAATTCTCTGGCCATTGCTTGCCAGTTGGCCTCTCCAGACCCCCAATATAGCACCTGGGGTGTCACAGGGTGACAAGGTAGCAGGGGTAGGGATGGGAGAGAGGGAAAGTGGCATAATATTCAGTGGACCCTGAGTCACCAGGTTCTCCATCACCATCCTACCAAGTGCCCTGAAGCCCTGCCTAACTCAATTGAGATTGAACCCGTGGACCAATTACTTAGGAGGCTCAGAGAATGAGCAGGATATAGGGAGAAGGTCACTTGGGAACAGCCATGTGCAGGGCCATTGACATTGTGTGTGCACTGACTGTGAGGCTGGTTCACATCCAGCTCTTTCAGCGATCCTGTGCGGGGTCGTGTGAACGCATAATCCCTGAACCACAGCCATACTCCATGCAGTGCGGAGGAAGCCTAGTACTGTGAAATGACTGAGTGCCTCCTTTCACAGAGCCACATCCAACCTCACATTGTACAGTTGGGAAACTGAGGCACAAGGAGACAGGGATTGGACCAGAGCATAAGATGTAGACTAGGTACAGAGGATAAGTATGTTTCCAATCTACAAGACAAGGAGGCAACCCTCTTCATTGGGATGCTTCTGGAAGGAGAGACTCTACATTCTGGGGACCCCTGCCTGTCCCTGCTTATACTGGGCTATATTCCTCTTCCCACAAGTAAAGAGTCACACACACTAACTTCTCAGGTTGGAACCAAAGTTGTGGCATTAGAGGTGGAACAGACACCAGTAAGGTGAAAATAGCAAAAAAGAAAAATCACTGGAGGTAGCTCAGCCATGGGACAGTGCTATTCATTACCCTAGCAACATGCCCATGGGCCCATAGCATGTGGAGAAGAGAGGGAAAGATGTCAAGCTGATGGACAGGGGTATCCCCAAAGTTCCCAGAAGTCTACCTGGGTTGGTTCCATCCCCAGGGCAACCTGGAGGGAATTCTGCAATCCACTACTCTGGGCACCCTGAACTAAGATGAGCATCCCCACCAACCCTCTTAGTGTGAAGAAGGATACAGAGAGATAGGAGGTTCCTCCTCTATAAATTGGAGTGCTTGAAGTAGGTGACCCCAAGTATTCACTGAGCTCAGTTTTCTTTGACCTTGAATATCCATGGATAACCCACTGTGCTGTGCTGCCCAAGGAAAATGTTTTATATTCCATGTAGGTTGCTCTGGCTAAAAAGAAGGTTGGGGAACTGGGGGAACTGTGGACTTGGTGTAGGGCAGAACATGGCAGAGCCCTGGGCCACAAGTCTAGTGTTTAGGGGCATACATGTCCCTGTTGGTTTCCATGGGCTCATCTTTTGTAACTGTGGTTGGAATCATTGTCCTAACAGTGGTGTGGATGCTTTGTGAGTGAACCTGAAACAACAAGTCCAGTGCAGGCCAAGACAAGGGCAATAGAGCCTTCTGGTTCCCTCTCTTCCCCCATGGGCCAGCAGGTACTTCTTTGCCTAAAGTGGGCTCCCAGAGATCTGCTATAAACAAAGTTGTGTGTTGTGTTTTGTGGCTTTCCTGCTTGAGGCTTCAGTTCAAACTCTGACTGCCAGGGGACAGACAGCCTCTTCTACCAGCTGAGCCCTCTGGGCTTTTCTGGAGTATCTGGAGCCAGGTAAGAGTAATTCAGAGTTCATTGTTGGTGTTCTTCTGCCTCAGATTTACAACTTCTGCCAAGTGCAGTCATATCCAAGATATAAGCCATTCAGAGGCTGGTAGAAGGGCTCTGTGATCATCTCATTTGTTCAATCAGCAACTATGCCCCAAACACTTACCTAGGTATTTGGTTAGGCATTGGGTCAGATGCTGAAATTGACTGACTTTGTCCTTGCTATCCAGGACCTCAGAGTCTAGAGGTAGTGATGAACAAAAGTAGTAAAACAAATGCTTGTGAAAGGAAAAAGCACGTGCCAAGATTAAAATAAATCAGGGTGCTGCCAGGTAGTCTGGGATCCACAAGATGGGTGGGTCTGAAAGGGCTCAATGAGGTGACATTTATGCTGTGACCAGAATGAATAACAGGTATTCAGGAAGTGCACCTGTTAAGTGGCCATCAATCAGCCCTCAAACACCCCCACCTTCTTCTCTGAGGAAGTCATGGATACACACTAAGTGGCCATACTCTGGCCTTCATCTACCCCCACCTCTTCTTCTATCATGCTTTTTCCATTCCACAGCCTTTAGGAGTTATTAGTTCTAATGAAAAGACCCAGACAGACCTTAAACCCCAGAAACTAGAAACAGTAAACCCCAGATACTAATCAAGGCAGGAATTCTCAGTGGTAAGGCCCCCTCCCCCAAGGTAGATAAAAACTACACTTAAACAATATAAACTTGTCTCATTTCTCCATTGCAAAGTGGGGTCTGTGGAGCTGCCATCTACTGACCCTGATCTTAGCCATTCTGGCCAAACTGAGAAACCAGTTGTGATGGTGTTTCTTCCCCAGATCTTCTGGACTCATTGTGCTGTGTAAGGAACAAAGAGGTTATTTGTCCTTTTGGACACTTTATTCTGTGCAAGAAATAAAGAGGTCATTTGTTGAAAAAATCTCTTGTGCCCATGAACCTATGTTCCTATGATGCACCATTGAAGTAACTCACTCCACAGCTGGAACCAGCCTTGCACAAGTCTTGGAATAGTGTGACAAGGAGAAGGCACATATATGTAGAGATTCAAAGACAGAAGCAAATTTGGCTAAAAAGGAGGTTAGAAAGATGGCCAGTGGGGCTGGAGCAAGCTTAGAGGAAAGGAGGATTGGGTGCATAGAGCCAAATTCTGGGGCCTAGTGGATTGTATTATTTATTAGTGTGTGACATTACCCACAAAATTTACCAGCTTACAACAAGATATGTTTATCTCACAGTTTCTGTGAACATGGTATTCACAAAAGGCTTATTTGTTTGATTTTTCTCTAAGGTTTCTCCCAAGGCTGAGGCTGTGATCTCAACTGTAGCTCAACTGGGAAGGATATGCCCATAAGGTTACTCATGTGGATTTGGCAGGATTCACTTGGACTGGGGGCCTATGTCCCTTTATATTTTTCATGCCCTTCCTCTGTTTTATTTTTGCCATTTGGTCCTTTCCATAGGGCATCCTATAGCATTATAGCTTGTTTCCCAGAGTGAGGGATAAGAGAGAGGGAGACAGCAAAAGAAAGATTAGATCGAAAGATAGATATATAGATAGATATACCAATAGATAGATAGATAGATAGATAGATAGATAGATAGATAGATAGATAAATAGATAGATGATATAAAGAAAGATATAGATAGATACAGGCATACATAGAGAGAGGGAGAGAGAACAAAAGAGAACTATCAGTATGTAATTCACATATGGTTTGTTTATAAATCTTAGATGTCAAATATCATGTCTTTGTCTAAATTCTATTTATTAGAAATGAGTCACTAATTCCAGTTCACAGTCAAAATTATATTAGACAAGGATGTGTATACTAGGAGGCAGAGATCCTTGGACAGCATTTAAGGGCACTACATAAATGAAAATGAGGCATTTAATCTTATTCTAAATAGGTAGCCATTGAAACATTTTAAGCCAGAGTACTACATATTTGATTTTCATTGTATTTCAAGGTCATCATGGTGTGGACTGGGAACTGAAGCCAAGAAGAGGAGTTACTTTCACAAGATCATATCAGAAGAAACCAGCCCAGATTTGGGCTAAGCTCCCTACTATCTCCCATACCTTTCTGTAATTCCTCTATTTCTAAGTTCATATATTAGGTACCTGTGACATAATGCCACAAGTTTTATAGAGATTATTGTATATATACCTTCTAAAATCCTTAGGAAGTACATGATGGAAAGATCCTCATGTTCCAGGTGGGGATAATGGGGATGCCCAAGAGGCACAATGACTTTAACAGGGTCAGAGAATTGGTAGAAGAAGGAGAAAGGTCTGAACCTAGCTCTACCACCTCAATATTGGGGTCTTTTATTTCCCATTTCTTACCAGGGTCTTCATGGATTTCTGTGTTGGTGTAACTGTAGAGTTAAATAGATGACATGGGAGAGCAGAGTGACTAGTCAGCTGCTCAAATTTCCTTAGGGCAGATTTTATTCAAAGTGGGTCACAAATAGACCATAGGAAATAACATCACTTCTTTTGAAATATACCCAAACAGAACTTGGAAACAGGTAACCAGACACAAATATTCTAGAGACAGCCCCCTACCAAGCTCATTTGAACAGAGACACTTGGGTTAACTAGATGTTTTCTTGTTTGCCTATTTCCCAAGGCTCTCACCTCAGTAAAAGCTGAAATGAGAGACTTTTACAATGTTGCAGGCATTGCCTAAATCCTAACCCCAGAAAACTTTATCCATTTAGAAGAGACCCCCAAAGGTAACACAGGGTGACAAAGGGCAGGGATAAAATGACCAGGTGAATAATTGTGGTCTTCTCTGGGCAAACTCACAACATTTCCCACTCCCAGCATGTGTGTGTGGAGGGGAGGGGGATGAGGGATGGTCAGGGTATAGGTGGAAGGAGGGTTTTAGTGGGATGGAATCCTCATGAGCCTAAAGTGATCACCCCCATATCATATATGGCAAGGTGGGAAGAGGAGTTCTGTGACAGTGACCTTTTCCCCAGATGTCAATCAACAACCATCATCTCCTTTCCTCATGGACTGAAGATTCTGCAGACACGTTTCTGTTTGTAATCTGGAAAGATGACCATCATGGAGTCGAGGTTCAGGAAGGGATGTGCTGCCTCCTGGCCTGGCTGCTAGGCACTGTCTTTATAGAGTTACACCCAGAAAGTTGGTGAGGAACTGGACCAACAGAGTCATCTATACCAACTTGCCTTGTAAGGAGATGGTTCACCACACTGCCAACAAGGGTCAGTGCAGGCCACAGGTAAGAGTGGGTGGAAAGAAATCTCTATATCTAGTGTCCCATGAGATCCAGGAAGAGCTTTCCAGACCCCACCCTGTTGACTCCCAAGACTCGCTCTCTGTGTTTTCCTGATTATTGGTCCATGGCCCCACTCCCAAATGTATCTGAGCTGATATTCCCCCATCCCCACTGCCCAGCCCCTAACTTGGTCATGTGCAGCCACTTTCCCTATATTTGTGATAATATAGAAAAGAAACTTTTATAGTGTTTTAACTTCATGTGGAACCAAGAGTGTCTTCATTTTGTTACTGTATTTATTGTTTTAACTACTCAACCCCAATTATCTCATGTATTAATCTGCTCGACTGTACTTCCACAACATTTTTGCAATCTTACCCAACATCACACTTAGAAGGACTGTATTTAACAAACAAGGGTGAGGGCATAATAGTATAGCTCTGTCTCTGTAACTTTCAATCTGGAGGAACTCTGCACTGTGATCCATCCAGGCTAGGTGACTGGGTTACATAATGTTCCAGAAGGAAAGCCTTTCACCACAGAGATTTAGCCTGACTGCTGCTGGAACTTGATGGGATACCTTTCTGTTGTCATTTCAACAATGCTGAGGGGAACAGGATATATGTGGCTCCTAGTATTCTGTTCAGTATTCAGTAAAGACCCTCAGGATTGGGATAGCTGGATTGAAGTATGTGCATATTTAAAATTTTAATACCTAGAGCCAGCTTCCTTGGAAAAGATGCCATTTCAGTTAAGTTGCCAACAGCAGTCATGAAGCTGGAGGCTTCCTTACAAACCACCAGTCATGGTGTTTTTCTTTTAACTTGTGTTAATCTGGTTTCAGAGCAGGAGATAGAATTACATGTTCCTCCTTTGTCACAACCTCAGTATGAGGTTAAATTCAGCTTTGAATTTAACCAAGACTAGCATGGTGAAGAAAATCAAAGCATGTAGGCTGGAGAAATTGGTGCAATACTTACTACCTGCCTTCCAATGTGAGGAACTCTCTTTCATCATCAATTGCCTAGACAGCTGCAGAGACTTTGCCACCTTCCAATAGGTCTTGGAACTTATCTTCACAAGTTGAGCATCTCACCCCTCCACAGCCATGGCTCTACCATATATAAGCAGTATGTGTTGGGAATGCCACATCACCTCTCTGAGATTCATGTGGCTTCTTTGATAGGTGGGATGGAGAGATGACAGATTTCATAGGGATAATATGAGGATTAAATATGATAAACCATGGAAAGTACTCATTCAGTGCCTAGCTCTGGTTTAAGGGCTTCTAGGGATGCTGTTGTTGTTTGTATTTATTATTTTCCTCTCTCCTATGAAGAAGTGCTCTGTCTCACCCTTCTGTGATACTGTGGCCATGTTCAAATCCATTTTCAAATTTGTAAAGAAGATTTATGGTTCCCTATAGGGGTTCCATATCTTTGGTGTAGCTAAAAGAGGTGTCCCTGGGTGCTGGAAGTGGTGACCGGGGCCCTCTCAATTATCTGGGAAGATGCTGGTTGGTGCTCATTCACTCAACAAATACATACTAAGTGCTTGTATTTGGAGGCACTTAATCTAGGCATTTAGCATCACTCATTGAACAAAAGAAACACATATCTCTGTCTCCTGAGCTACCATTGTAGTTGGAGAGTCAATATCAATATTAATATCAATACCTATCATAAGCAGGTAGTATATACAGTATATTGTATTTAATGCCATCCATTCTCCTCCAGATATAGAAGCATCCTCTCATATAATGAAGAGAATAACAAAACCCCTGGATTTACTGAAAAAGTGCGCTGACTTTGGGTCAAGTAGGTAGGTCTCTTCTCAACAGAACAATGAGGAATGTGGATTGGGTGATTAAGGCTCAGGAGGGACTGGGGTGAATCCTGGGTCACATAATCTGATGACTCCTGGTAGATGGCTGAGGACTGGGGGCTTTCCCCTGTAGGAGTGAAAATGTCAAGGAGAGCTGTGAATGCTGCCTTGGGCACCCAGGGTAGGAAAGAGGTGACTGGGATCTCAAGGTTAGCTATTAAGGTGACTACAACAGCTCATTCACAGCTCTGCTTGCCTCACCAACTCCTCCCTAGCCCAAGAATGTCATCCCAGACAGGGAGATGTGGTAAGCAACCCACTCAAAAATCTGCCAAACTCAATTAAGTGTACTCAGCTGCATTAAGGCTGAGCAAGTCTTTGTCCTCACCTATCAGTAGAACAATATCAGTGAGAAGAAGAGACACATGGCATAGAGAATAAGGCAGCATGTTGGAGTTTGAAATGTAGGTTGAGGCATAGGTTTCCTGGGAAAGCTGAGGCATGAGGGCAGACTGCTTGTTCTAACATCCATCAAATATTTGTGGATCACAGTGCAATGAACAGAGAAGACAAAGCCCCTCCTGGCCCTCATAGAATTGTATTCCTGTGAGGAGAGGGGCCAAGAAAGACAGAGAAGTATGTTAGGCTTCCCTGAAGAAGGGCAGAGTTGGTGAGACTAGACACTTAGATCTCTCTATAACTGAGACTCTTTGCTCACCTTCTCTCAGTGATGAGGTCCACTATAGTCAGGGCAGCCTAAATGGGGTTAGGGTGTAGAGTTTTGGGTGAGGTGATCTTCCTGAAGGTCAGGGTCAGACATTGGGGCCCAGGCCCTGCAAGAGTGTTGTGAGAGGACAGTGTGGAAGGAAAGGACAAGCTTCTTACTCTATTTCCCAAATGACTACCCCTGTACCATCTCCTCCATTTGGAACACCTGGCTGTATGATTTTTCAGAGTTTTTCATACCCTGCCTCAATGTACTGGTGGCCTCCCTACAGCTCAATGTGCCTGGATCAGAGCTGGAGCAGGTTATCCAGCTTCTCCTTATGCAGCATGAGCATGCACAGTTGATTTAGACAGAGCCACAGGGTGAGCAGGAATAGGGGATGGTGTCCATGAGCAGGTGATCCAGCATCAGATCCAGCTCCCAGGTTGGAGGTCACTCAGGCTTTAGATGCAGCTCTAGAGTCAGCTCTAGCACTCATTTCAGCAGTGGCT
>JAQZBX010053535.1:0-18858 GCA_029593785.1 Cabassous unicinctus | reverse complement strand
ATTACCTAATTATTACTCAGAAATTACAGGGATTCCCATGTTCCCCACCTCCCACACCTTCCACAACATCCCACACCAACATCCTTCATCAGTGTGGTACATCACCCGCAATGGATATACACATCCTGGGGCCTTAAAAACAATGTGAGATTGGCCCACATATGTTCAGTTTATAATAGCTTTGTTAAGCTGAGTTACTGAAAATGAAGGTGACAAATTTTCTATATGATTCTGTAACATTTAAATTACAAAGGCCACATTTTGAGAGTGAATGAGAAAGTATTTAAGCACAGATTCTATTTTATTTACTTAAAGAGATTAATGTTGGTAAAGAAAATAAAGACTTTACCAAAGAGTGATTTTTAAAGAAAGCTAACAGTAGCAGTCTTTCTAGAAACAGAGACGCATGATTAGGGCATACTATAATTATTAAATGTATTTATTTATGTCCAATCCCTTCTAACAAAGACTACTTCTGGATGAACCATGAATATTGAAAGCATACAATACAAATGCTGGAATTGAAATATAGACCATTTTTATATCATGTACAAGGAATAGAGACACACAGCAATTTTCATTCTGAGGTGTCATTAAAAAGTATTCTATTGATTTCTCAAATAAATTATAATATATTGATAGGACACCAGTATGTTTTTTTAAAATAGAACATGAGAGCAAAACAATGAAGACTGGGTAGATGAGAAACAGAAACAAGCAGTCTTCAAATTTAACTGTAAGATACAAGAGAGCTTGGCTATTCTATAATCCAGATTTTTAAACATCAGCTTTTCTATTTATTATTGTAATATATTTCTAATGGATATAATCTGAAAAATAAAATAACATGATATGCAAAAAAATTAATCTATCATTAACTTTTCTCTTCCTAGATATTTAAACTATTTCTATATGACAAGGATAATCAAAATATTTTTAATATTAAAATTTATTTAAATATGTTTTAATTTTCAAAAGTATATTTTGTATTTTAAAGATTTTACATGTTTGTTTTGTTGTTATCAATATGTCTTACTTCATGAAATATGTAGGTTTTTTTTATTTGTAAAATGATATATAAATACATATGCATATATGTGCATTTGTTTACATAAATGTTATTTGTTATATATATATATATACATTTTATAAAGGTGTCTAGATTATCCAAATATTACTCAGAAACTACAGGGATTCCCATGCTCCCCACCGCTCACACCCCCAAAAACACCCCACACAACCATTCCCCATCCGTGTGGTACTACACCCACAATGGATATACACATCCTGGGGCCTTGCCACCGAGCATAGACTACAGTTCACATCACAGACCACACTCTCTCCCACCCAGTTCTGCATGGTATATTCTGACGGAAAATGGCCTACATTCGTCGCTGCTTCGCCACTCAGGACAACCCCCAAAGTCCCAAAAAACCCCGAGTGTTTCAACTGCCTCTCCTCTCCCTGCCGCAAAAATGTCCAGTGGCCACCGGCTCCACCTCACTATTACAATTTCTTCCATTGCTTGAATCACAATATGTCTACAACAGAACTAATTAAACTTAGAATTTGTTCTGAATTAAAAGACATACAGACAGAATTATTAAGTTCAAGGGATATGATGAATTGTGAAAACTCATTATGTAATACTTATGTTTTTTTCTTTCTGCTATATACCAGGCATTATTTTGGCATTGGGGTGGGGTGAGATATTAATACTAACTAAAAACAACAACAATAAGAATTTCCAGAGGCTAAATTCTTAACAATGAGCTGGCACTCTCTTAAGCACTTTCCCTACATTTGACCCTCAAAATCTTTTCTTGAAGCTCATATAGGATGAATTTCCTTAACTTTCT
The DNA here is from genome assembly GCA_029593785.1 of Cabassous unicinctus. NCBI lineage: Eukaryota > Metazoa > Chordata > Mammalia > Cingulata > Chlamyphoridae > Cabassous > Cabassous unicinctus. The sequence goes on along the minus strand of JAQZBX010053535.1, from coordinate 16,999 downwards.
GAGTCTCAGTATTTTCAAGTATACAATAGATGTAATATTATCTTCCTTATTGATTACATGAATTCCCTTGGATGATTTCACGTTTTTACCTGATTCCTGGAAATCAGAATCTGAAATAAATATTCAGATTATTTTCTTACACTAAGTTCAAAGACTCTCTTGACCATCAAACCTATAACTCAAAATTATAGTATATAAAATGCATTCCTTTTTGAAAGGAGGAGATATTGAGAGGAAATTTTTTCATCATGGTCAGAGAAGAGGTATTTAGAAATGAGCCCAACTATATATTGAATTATGTAATAACAAATGAAAAACATATCAAATCTTCTCACACTTGTATAACAAATTAAAGTAGAATCTTTGACCAAATTCATTTATTGTTTTTAAAAGAGCTATCTCTTGGGCTTCCATAGTCACCATACATTTTTATGGCACCCAGCTGTTTTTATTTACATTTCATTTTTCCCTAAATATCTAAACATCTGGAGCATTCATTAAATCCTGTTTCTAACTGTGTGCTCAGTCTCTCAGGATATAAATTTTGCCAAAATGAGCATAAGTTTCTAACAATTGCTGTCTTTCTAATGTCTCCCTTTCCCTGCCTTCCCCTACTGTCTCCCTCTCCTTCCTCACAAATATCAGACTTCATGTAAGATATAAAGAATTAGGTCTCAGATTGGATTGCTCAATTCATAGAGGATCCTAAGTCTATTTTCACAATGTCTGTAAATTAGGAGGACAGTGCTTTAGAATTCAGTAGATTCTGACATATAATCAACTTAAGAAAGAGTAGTTCTTTCAATTAGAAAAGTGTGCAGAGAAGAAATTGAGATTTACTAAATAAGTATTTGTGTACAAATACTTGTAATTGTACACTTCTAGTTACAATACGTTGCATTAATGAGAGTTAGAGGTAATATTTTCTCTTGCTCTATAGATAAAAGGTAATTCTTAGATTATATGTCTTTTCTTTTTTATGGGAACATATTTACAAGGGAAGGCTGGAGAGAAGTGAGTAAATTATCATTCTTGGCTCTTAAAATGAAAAGAAATGGCAAGATATTTGAACAGCACTTTTGAAAATTTTACATTTTACAATTATCTTATTCCTCCCCTTATTTGTTGCCACTATAGTGAGCTCAATTTTATTAATCTGAGATGTGGTCATTTTTTTCTGAAAGAATTACATAAGTGGATACTGGATAATCTGAGCTACAGGATGATTTACTAGGATGAGAAATAGACACTTTCTGTCACAAAAATCTCCCATCTGTTCTCCTTTCAATTGGCCTTGGGAGGTTGCCTTTTCCAATAGTTCTGTTGCTCTGTTATATATGAGGTTATCATTTACATCGTTTTAGTTTAAATGTCAAAATTCTGACAAATGCTAATAATTGCTCTATTTCAGATAAAAACTCTATTGCACTTTTACACAAACAAGACATTTATTACACTACCTAATATCAGGTTAGTACTTCAACTAGATTGAATGTGTAAATAGTGTGCTAAATAGGATGGGACAATCTTTACAAAAGGATTTTTTTTTCCTTTTTGTGATCTAGAGGTTTATCTTTCTTAATTTTTTGATGTTTTTTACCATCACAGCTCCACTTTACATTTTCAGAGGCCCAAATTCATTAACTAGTTTCCTTTAAAATGGATGTAAATTCTGAAAGATGACTTGTTTCTGTCACCTGGAGAAAAAAAGTATATTGTTCAGAATGTCACACATCATTAAGAAAAATGAGTTTTTGCATAGTCAATTCTACTAGGAGAAATGGACCTTTTATGAATAACTCACTGGACAAATTGAGTAAATCTAATTGTTATCTCTTCCAGACTAAGTTGACACTAACAGGGTTGAATGAATGTCATTTGTAGTAGGCAACAAGATCAAAGTAAAGTAACTTTTAAAAATAAAGATAGTTCCATACATCTGCCCAATGGCATCTAAGCTCCCTCTCAATTAGAAGCAGAGTGGGCATTACCATCCCCAAATCCTCAAGACTGGGGAATGAACAATGGACTAAAGAAGACATTATTTTTCAACCATAGACTTATTATTCCAACGGAAAACTCTTATCATTGATATAAAGGCAGTGGTCACCAGAAGTTCTGAGGGATGGGAGAAGAAATAAGTGTAATATGGGGGCATTTTCAGGACATTGGAATTGTCCTGCATGATATTGCAGTGAAGGATACAGGCCATAGTATATTTTTTCATAACCTACAAAATTGTGTGAGACAGAGTGTAAACTATAACATAAACTATAGTCCATGGTGAGCAGCAATACTTCAATACATGTTCATCAATTGTAACTAATGTACTGCACTTATGAGGGATGTTGTTGATGTGGGAAAGTGTGGGAGGATGAAGGAGTGGGGCATATGTGAATCCCTTATATATTTTTATGTAATATTTATGCAATTTAAAGCTTCTTTAAAAATAAAAATGTTAATTAAAATGATGTATTAAATCAAATTTTAAATTTACTAAGTTATCATGGTGAAAGCTGACAAATTAGATAGAAATTTGTTTTCAAGCAGAAGAAGCAGGAATAATTTGTAATTGTCACTTTAGTTTTGCTAGTTTTTAAAAATTCATTTGTTTTTCAATCAGAAGCAGAGTGGGCATCACTATCCACAAATCCTCAAGATTAAGGAATGAACAAACATAAGGTGGGAAAGCAGCTATGGACAAAGTAGACTTAATATTCTAGTAATGGAAGAACTTGTAACATTGATATAGATGCAGTAGTCACCAGAGATTCTGAGGGGAGGGAGAGGGAAAAATAAGTGTAACATGTAGTATTTTTGTGACATTGAAGTTGTTCTGCATGACATTGCAGCAATGGATACAGGCCATTATACACTTTGTAAAAACCTGTAAAATAGTGTGGTGCAAAGTGTAAACCATAATGTAAAATATAGACCATGGTTAATAGCAATGCTTCAATAGGTGTTCATCAATTGTAAGAAATGTACCATATTAATGAAAGATGATTTTAATGGAGAAAAGTGTGGGAAGGGAGATTATGAGGTATATGGGAATCCCCTTTATAGCTTATGTAATATTTATGTAATCTAAAGCTTCTTTAATAAAAAATCCATTTGCTTGTTTTATGTTTTCTTTTGCTCCAAGTCAGCAAAGTCAAAGAACAAAATGACATTAAAAGATGTGCGGAATGAATCATTTAAGGATCATTTGAGTATGTTTCTTAAAGCTTTTCTATTTTAAGTTATCTATGTTGTCCAGATACCTATTGGTTATATCTCATAAAATAATTTTAAAACACTCTATCTACCAATAATATAATTCTATTCTTCATACAGCTTTACTTTTGAGAGCCTTAATATAAGAATTTTCAATCTTGTAATAAAAATGTTTATAGTTCGTTATTTAAAAATAAAGCCTTCCTTGCCATGAGGCTGCATGCTTGTAAAATTGGCTTTCAACCACCACTGCAACTTGATAAGTATAACCCTATAATCTTAACTAAATTCAATTAGGCTTGTTACTTAAGAAGGACATACTCATTAACATGTAAAACGATCTGATTCCTTTCCAGTTGAAATGGAAGATAATATTGTCAACTTAGAATTTGTCCAAAGAAAATAAGTGTATGTAGAACTTTACATACTGGAAAATATTCCCTCAGTTTTAGTAGGTTAATTTGTAAACTGTGGGTCTATAAAAATTCTAGAGTTTTTCAAGTAAAACTTCCCAACTCTTATGAAAGGCATAAATAGTGATATTGAAAAAGGACCACATACCCCAAAAAGAAAAAAATCTGAATAGACCTATTCTGAGAAACCTAATATTCAGAGTTGCAAATATCAGAGATAAAGAGAGGGTTCTGAAAGCAGCATGATAAAATCAAAGCATCACATACAAGGGAAACTCAATAAAATTAAGTGTCAACCTCTCATCAGAAACCATGGAGGTGAAAAGAAAGTGGTATGATATATTTAAGGTAAGGAAAGAGCAAAATTGCCAACTAACAATTCTGTATCTGGAAACACTGTCCTTCAAAAATGAGGGTGAGTTCAAGGTCTTCACAGACAAGCAAAATTTGAGAGAACATGTTACCAAAGACCAGAAATACAAGAGATACTAAAGGGAGCATGACACCCAGAAAGGAAAAAAAACAAGGGAAAGAGATTTGGAGAAAAATTTTGAAATGAAGATTATTAGGAAAGGTAAACTAAAGGATAAGAATACAAACAATATAAAATATGAAACAGAGAACTGAAGGTCAAAATGGATGAAGTAAGTAATCCCTTTATGGTAATAACATTGAATGTTAGTGGAATGAAATCCCCAATCAAAAGATATAGACTGATAGAATGGAGAAAGAGTATGAGTCAACTATATGTTATCTACAAGAGACTGAGTTCAGATGTAAGCACAAAACCAGGTTAAAATGAAAGGTAGGAAAAAGATATTCCATTTAAATAGTAACCAAAAAAGAGTTGGAGTAGCGAAATTAATATCAGACAATATAGATATCAAGTGCAAAACTGTTATAAGGGATGAAGTCATTTTATATTAATAAAAAGGGTAATTCAACAAGAAGAAATAACTATACTAAATATTTGTGCACCTAACCTGCATGTTCCAAGATACATGAGGCACACACTGGCAAACCTGAAGCAAGAAATAGATGTTTCTACAATAATAGTTGGCAAATTTAATACATCACTCTCAGTATTGGGTAGAACATATGGACATAAGATAAATAAAGAAACAGAGAACTTGAACAATTTGATTAATGAACTAGTCTTAACAGACATCTATAGAGCACTGCACCTCAAAACAACAGGATATAATTTCTTTTCAAGTGTTCATAGTTTCTTCTCCAAGATAGACCATATGTTGAGTCAAAATACAAGTCTCAATAAATTTGAAAAGATTGAAATTATACAAAACTCTTTCTCTGATCATAACAGAATGAAGCTGGAAATGAATAATGGATAGAAAAAGGGAAAACTCATAAATATATGGAGATTAAACAATACACTCTTAAAAAATCAGTGGGTCAAAGAAAAAATTGCAAGAGAATTCAGCATGTATCTTTAGATGAATGAAAATGAGAACACAACATAGCAAAACCCATGGGAGAGCAACCAGCAAGATGGTGGAAAAGTAAGGAGCTCCTAGAGTCAGCTCGTGCTATAGGGCAGTTAGTAATCACCCAGAGCTTACTAAAACAACGGCTTGGGGGCTCCAGGATACCAGAAGAGCATCCTGCAAAATCCTTGAAAGAATTGAAGGAGACTGCCCAACTGCAGAGAAGATTCATAAGTAGAGCACTCCATGCCCCGGTGGCCGGTGCCCATTCTCCACTGGTGGCACAGGCTGCCTCAGGAGCTATTCCACTTCTGGAATTGGTAGCTCCACTTCCCAAAAATGGGGAGGAAGAGATGGTTGAGCATCAACTTCAGCTACTGATTAGTAAATTCAGCAGGCAAAAGTATAATCCTAAGAAAAGCTAAAGTTTGAACCCGTCCAAGTCAGAAAGAGGCTGGTAGACACCATTTTAACTCCACCCTTGGCACAAGGGGAAGCAGGGCAGACTGAAAATCACAGTGCTGGTAGGAACCAGCTTCTTTCCATCCAGATCAGATTGCAGCACTATCATAAGCCCCAGCCCCATCACAGGCAGGGAGGAAGCTGGGAGAACCTGTGCCAGCCTCCATGGGAAAATACAGGCCACACCGCAGAGGCTGGTGATCATCCTGCTTTGGTGGTGCAAGCTGCCTCAGAAGCAATTCTCTGGCTGGATTTGGAAGCTCCAATTCCCAAAAACAGGGGAGGAAGAGATGATTGGCAACCGATTTCAGCTACTGATTAATAAATTTGGCTGGCTTTAGTATAACTCTAAGAACAGCTAAAGTATGTACTTGTCCAAGTTAGAAAAAGGCTGGTAACCACCATTTTTACTCTGTCCCAAGCATGAGGGGAAAGCGGGCTGACAGAAAATCATACTGACTATAGGGACTTGTTTCCTTCACCCACATCAGACTGCAGCCCTAGCCTTGACCTCAGCCCCACTTCTGACACGGAGGAGGTTGGCAGGCACTGAACCAGCCTCTCCAGGTAATGGAAGGTATATTCAGCTGGCACAGACTGAATATTCAGAAGACTACCGGGGCAACTGCAGACATTTTAGACCCATACAGGATAGATTGCTGCCAACACCTGCAACTCCATCCCCTCCACAAGCAGGGAAGAAAGGGGCATGAATCTTCCTCAATCTCTCTGGGCAACCACAGTCTAGGCCCACATGACTTAGATTATTACAGACATCTGTGGCTCTGTTCCTATCCTTGGCAAAGGAAAAAGTTTGGAGAAGATTCTTCATTCCCTGGGGCAATGAAACAGCTTGACCCTCCACAGTTTACAACACCATCTACATCCTTGCCTCCTGCTACACAAACCAGCAAGGGAGAAGGGTCAAGAAAGCCCTAACCTAAAGAGGGAAACTGAACCCAGAATATATACTCTCTTAAGCCAGATGTCAAGACACTAGAAAAATCACAATCCACACAAAGAAACAGGAAGATATGGTCCAGTTAAAGGAACAATTTAAGCCTCCAGTTGACAAAAGGAGTTGAGACAACTAATCATAGAAGTTCAAACAAATCTCCTTAATAAATTCAGTTGGAAAGCTTAAGAGATTAAGGATATTAAAAAGATATTGGATGAGCACATAGAAGAATTTTAAAGCATACATAGAAAAATAACAGATCGTATATAAATGAAAAGCACAATAAATGAAATAAAAAATACACTGGAATCATATAATAGCAAATTTGAGGAGGCAGAAAAAAGGATTGGTGAGCTTGAAGAAGTGGTCTCTGAAAGTGAATATAAAAAAGAACAGATGAAGAAAAGAATAAAAAAATATTGAAAAAGGTCTCAGAGAACTAAAAGACAGCAAGAGACATGCAAACATATGTGTCATGGGTGTCCCAGAAGAAGAGATGGGAAAAGGGGCAGAAGGAATATTTGAAGAAATAATGGTAGAAAGTTTCACAACCCTATGGCAGGACATAGATATCTGTGACCAAGAAGCACAATGTACTCCTATCTGAATAGACCAACTCAAAGACACATACTAATCAGAATGTCAAATGGCAAAGACAGAAAATTCTAAGAGGAGCAAGAGAAGAGCAAGGCATCAAATATAAAGGATACCCAATAAGATTAAGTGCCGATTTCTCATTAGAAACAGTGGAGTCAAAAAGACTGTGGTATGATATATTTAAGATAATGCAAGAGGGAACTTCCAGCCAAAAATCTTATATGCAGTAGATTATCTTTCAAAAATGAGGGTGAGAGGATTGTGGGAACATGACCGACAGGTTAGGCATATAAGTCTTAGCTCTTACTAAAACAACAAAGAAAAAGCCAGAGGCTGCTGTGGGGACCTGCTTTCGGGCACAGCAAACTAAGACACTGCTTACCAACTCCCAGAAGAGTGAGGGTCAGTGACATGAAGAAGCAAAAACAAATAATCATGAGTTATTAAACCTTCCGGCTGCTGGGGAAGGCTCCCCTCCCCCACACCCGAGATATTAAGCGACGGTAAATCTCGTGGTGAATTGTATCTAACTTAGAATAGAACAAACTTCTACCTCCACGGGAAGGTGCTTTGAGTCATCTAGGAGGGTATTAGACAGATAGGGAAGCCAGAAATAATTGGGAGTTGCTTACCTCGGTGGGTGGAAGAGGCAAAATACCTGGCTCTCAGGGTGGACAGACTAGATGGAGACCTTAGCCCCTGCTCCAAATGGGAGTGTGACAACAGATTTCCTGTGAGGAAGAGGGGTCTAGGAGAGTGGAGAGTGATTTTTTTGCAATGAGTTTAGCCAGCCCAGTCTCCCTTTGAATATTGGAAGGGACCCCATCTCAACAGAGGGGTGGGGGTCGCCGCAGCTTGGCAGTCACACCCAGTCACCTAGGTAAAAGAGGAATTAGATCAGTGAGGAGGCAGAGACAGGCAGCGATCAGCACCACTCCAGCTGACTGCAGGGATCTAACCCGCCTGCAGGAAAAGGGGCAGATAGGCTTCTGAAAGTTTAATCAACCCAAGAATTTAGAATAGTTCAGTGGAACAATTCCTGCCTAGCATATATGAGGTCCCTGGTTCAATTCCTGGCTATTCCTTGAGGAGTGACTCACCAGGATATCGGGCATCCAGCTAAGGCTTTATGACAGGGAACATACAGACATTTTCTTTGTATTAGCTTTACTTGGATCTCTTATTTTTTAAAAAATTAAAAAGTTCATTTTCTTTTATTTCCCTTACTTTACTCACTAAAACCCATTTCAAACCTCCAGAGGGCAGGTTACAGGGTGGGTGATTGAGGAACACCAGCAGCCTCAGAATATCCTTAGGTGTCTAAGAGAGAAGGCTGTTTTACCGTTTTTATTGTTTTTTCTTGGGTCTTTTTTAAAACAACGAGTTGCTGCTGTCTTGTTTCTTGCTTGTTTTGTATCCCTCCCTTTCATTCTCTGCTTGCTTATTTTTCTTTTTTTTCTTTTCGTTACTGATCTATTCTGCCTATGCTATTTGTTTTCACTCCTTCATCTTTATATCTTTTGTTCTCTGTTGTTGTTCTTTCATTCCAACTCTTTTATTTGGTCTCCAGTTTTTCTTGTTTGTATTTCTCCCTCTCCCCTTTTTTCTCTGTATATTTTCTATTTTTTTATTTTTTTCCCTCTTTTCTCTTTTCTTTTCCCCTTTTCTCGCCATCCCAGTCTTTCAATTCATTCTATATTTTTCTCTATTCTGTTTCTTGTTTCATTGTTACTATTCCACTTTCTTAATCTTATTCCTCTGTGCTTCTTACTCTTGTTACTTTTTCAGTTTCCTAGGTCTTGTATAGTTGCTTTCCTACCTTTTACTATTATGATTACTATTATTCTCTTTGTCTTTCTATCTCTTTAATTTCCTCTAGTCCTAATATTTTTTTCTTTGAAAGGAACAAAAGCAGATCTCTCTCACAAAAAAATGAGTGGGTGCAAGATCCTGCTGAGTCAGCTGCTTTGGGAACCCACAAAGGAGGCTTCAGGGCATTGATATGGAGGGAGCTGGATGAAGAGATAAATTCCTCAAGGGGCTGCTGGCTTGCTTCTCTGTTGCTGTATTTCCTCTCCCTTGGTTTCCCCTTATCTGTATATACTGAATTTACCTACCAACACTACCTCTTTTCCTTCCTTTATCATTCTATTTTCTGCTTTCTGTTATTGTTTAGTCCTCAATTTTTCTGGTTTTTATTTCTCTCTATATATACTGCAGTCTTTCTTTTATTAACTTTTTTCTTTTTCTTTTTTCTTTTATCTTTCCCTCTCTCCTCATCGTTCTGGACTTTTAATTCATTTTATACGCTATATCATTGATGTGGAGGCAGTGGCCACTGGAGATTCTGAGAGCAGGGAGAGGTAAAAACTGGAGTAATATTGGGGCATTTTTAGGACTTGGAAATTGTCTTGAATGACATTGAAATGAAAGATACAGTCCATTTCATATCTTGCCATAACCTACAAAATTGTGTGGGAGAGAGTGTAAACTATAATCCATGCTTAGTGGCAATGCTCCAAAATGTTTGCATCAGTTGTAATGAGTGTACCCCACTAATGGAGGACGTTGTTATGTGGGAAAATGGGGGAGGTGTAGGGAGCAGGGCATATGGGAGTCCCCTATATTTTTATGTAACATTTATGTAATCCAAGTATCTATTTAGAAAAATAAAATATATATTAAAAAACAATACATCAAGCAAATTATACACCATGATCAAGTGGGTTTCATTATTGATATGCAAGGGAGGTTCAACATAATAAAATCAATCAATATTATAAATCACAGTAAAAAATGAAAAGGAAAAAAAACATGATCATATCTACTGACAAAAAAAAAACATTTGATAAGATACAGCATGCATTCTTAACTTTAAAAAAAACACATCAAAAATTGGAATAGAAGGAAACTTTATCAAGATGATAAAAGGTATACATTAAAAATCCACAGCTAACATCATACTCAATGGTGAAATGCTAAAGGCTTTCCCTCTACATTCTGGAAGAAGATAGTGATACCCACTGTCACTGCTCTTATTTAACATTGTGTTAGAAGTACTAGTTAAGCACTTAGGCAAGAGAAAGAAACCAAAGTCATCCAAATTGGAAAGGAAGAAGTAAAAACTTCACTGTTTGCAGATGACATGATCCAATACATAGAAAGCCCTGAAAAATATACAGCAAAGCTTCTAGATGTGACAAACATACTCAGTAAAGTGGCAGAATATAATATCAACACACAAAATTCAGTTGCATTTCTGCACAATAATAATGTGCAATCTACAGAAGAACTCATGAAAAAAATTCAATTACAATAGCGAAAAAAAGAATCAAATATCTAGGAATAAACTTATCTAAAGATATAAAGGACTTGTACACAGAAAACCACACAACATTGTTAAAGGAAATCAATGAAGATATAAATTTATGGAAGAATATTCCATATTCATGGATTGGAAGACTAAACATGATCAACATATCTGTCCTACCCAAACTGATTTACAGATTTTACACAATCCCAATAAAAATTAAATCATAATTTTTTACTGAATTAAAAGAGCCGATTATGAAGTATATTTGTAAGGGAAAGTGGCCCTGAATAGCTGAAAAATGTTGAAAAAGAAAAACAAAATTAGAGGGATCATGCTACATGATTTTAAAGAATACTACAAAGCTACAGTGGTCAAAACTTCATGGTATTGACACAAGGATATATCTACTGACAAATGGAACCAAATTCATAGTTCTGATATAGATCTTTGCATATATAGTCACCTGATGTTTGACAAGGCCACAAATCCAACTCTACTAGGACAGAATGGGCTTTTCAAAAAAATGGTGCTTGGAGAACTGGGTATCCATACCTAAAAGGATGAGAGATGATTACCATCTCACACCCTATACAAAAATTATATCAAGATGTATCAAAGACCTAAATATACAAGCCAAGAACATAAAACTCCTAGAGTATAATGTATGGAAGCATCTATGAGATCTTGTAGTAGGAAATGTTTTCATAAACTTTACTGCCAAAGGAAGAGTAACAAAAAAATAGATAAATGGTACATTCTCACAATTCAAAACTTTTGCACGCCAAAGCATTTTCTCAAGGAAGTGAAATGGCAGGCTTTTAAATGGGATAAAATATTTGAGAAACACTAATCCAATAAGGGTTTAATATCCATTATGGACAAATAAATCCTACATTTCAAAATTAAAAAGGCAAGCCATGTAAATATGGGCAAGAGATTTGAATAGACACTTTTCCAAAAAGGAAGTAAAAATGGCTAAAAACACATGAAAAGATACCCAACATCACTAACTCTTAGGGAAATGCAGATTAAAACTACAATGAAATATTTGAATGGCAGCTATTCAAAAAAAGAGAACTACAAGTGTTAGAGAGGATGTGGAGGAAAGGGAATACTTATCCACTCCTGGTGGGAATGTAGAATGAAGTAGCCATTGTGGAGAATGTTTTGGTGGTTCCTCAGGAAGCTAACTATAGAATTGTCATATGATCCAGCAATTCCACTGCTGGCTATATACCCAGAACAATTAAAAGCAGAGAAATGAACAGATATATGCACAACAATGCTCATAGTGGCAGTATTCACTATTGATAAAATTGGGAAGCAACCCAAGTGTCTTTCAACAGAGGAATGGATGAGCAGAATGTGGTATATACATACAATGGAATATTACTCAGCTGTAATAAAGAATGAAGTCTTGACACATATGACAACATGGTTTAATCTGGAAGGAAAATTTTTGTTGAATGAAACAAGCCAGTCACAAAAGGACAGACATTGCATGACCTCACTGGTATGACCTAAGCATATTGAGCAGACTTACAGAGTTAAAATCTGGAAGATAAGTTATCAGTTGACAGAAAGGGAGTATAGCATGTTAAGCTAATCCTCAATATGGACAATACCCATCATAAAGTGGAAGGTTGTATTTGACAGTGGATTGGGGGGCATGGTGGTGCAAGGATATGAGTAGGTCAATGGTGCCAGTATGTGAGAGGAAGCAGGGTTTGTGCATTGGGTTTGACTATCCATGGAACTGAGGGGCAGGCCTATAAGAAAGAACAGGTGAACCCTGGGTATTTGTAGATCTATGGTTGAAACTACAATGTTGGGAATGTTGTTTTGCAAATATGGCAGGGGAGGGTCAGTGGTTTAGGGTGATAGTGATGGGGGGATATGTGGGAAAATGTGCACCTGGGACATGCTTCTATGGAATATGAATGTGTTCATCTAGTCATAGGTTGTTATTTCTGTGGGTTGAGACTCACACAATACACAAGAAAATATTAAACTCCCATCCTTGGGAGTACTGTGACATTCTCAAATAAAGGGTCAAGAATCTCTTGACTACCAAGGTAGTGCCAAATAAAAGAAAACAGACAAGTATGGTAAGCCCTCAATATTAATGCATGTAAGTATGAACATTATTCTTCAAAAATTGAACTTAATAGTTAGCATAGATTCAGAGGGGAGAGATAGGGAAAAATAGTTGGAACATAGGGCATTGGAATTGTGCTGCTTTATCTTGCAATGATGGAAACAGGACATTACACAAATTTTCAAAACCTTTAACAGTGTACAGTGCAAAATGAGATCCATAATGTTAACCATTGACCATGGTTAATACCAATGTTTCAATATTTGTTTATCAATTGTAACAAATATATCATACTCATGTAAGATGTTATAAAGATGGGAAATTTGAGGGGGGGGGTGGGGTATATGGAAATCCCCTTTATTTTCTATGTGATTTTTCTGTAACCCAAAGTTACTTTTAAAATAAAGTGAAAAACAATAAGACACTGGGGGAACTTATAGAAGACACTGTTAATATATATAAAATATAACATCTAATCCTGAAGAAAAGCACAATGCAATTTTTTTCTTATTTTATTTTATTGGTTTTTATTGGTTTTTATTAGGGGATAGGTTTTGAATCATAGAAGGGTTGCAAATGTGACAGGGGAGGATCATTGGTGCAGGGTGTCAGGGGTGGGGGGATGCTTAGGAAGAGGTGCACCTTGGGCATGCTTCTATGGAATATGAATGTGTTCATGTGATCATGGGGTGTTGCCTCTGTAGGTGGACACCCACAAAATAACTGATGTAATATCGAGTTCCTATCTTGGGTTGTCCTGCAACATTCTTTAATAGAGTGTCAAGAATCTCTAGAAGGAATAGTTAGAACATAACCATTGGGTCAGGCTCAGCTCTCACTAAAACAACAGAGAACGAACCAAAGGCCACCTTGGGGACCTGCTTTGGGGTATAGCAGACCAAGACACTGCTTCACAACACCCAGGAGAGTGAGGGACAGAGAGATGAAGAAGCCAAAACAACTAGTCATGAGTTATTAAACCTCCCACCTGCTGAGAAAGTCTCCGTTATCCCACCCCCAAGATACTAAGTGAGGGTAAAACTCCTGGCAAAATACATCTGACAGGAGAGCAGATGTCTTCCTCCCTGCCAGCTGCTTTGGATTATATAGAATGGGAAGGTGTTCTGAAACATCTAAGAGGATACTGGAAAGAAAAAGAAACCAAAGGAAAATTGTGAGTTTGCTCACTCCTGTGGCTGGAAGTGGCACATATACCCGCCCTCAGGGCAAATAGAGTAGGTAGAACCACTGGTTCCCAGCTCTAAAGGGAATGTTAGGGTGGATTCACGGGTAGCAAGAGGGGTCTGGGAGGGTAGAGAGTGGTATCTTTGCAGTGAATTCGGTGACCTGAGCCCCCCTTGAATATCAGAATGGACCCCGACTCAACAGGGAGAGGGAAGGGGGATATCCATAGGCAGGCTGTCACACCCAGCCCACCAGGTAAAGAGAGGAAGTAGATCAGAGAGTAGGCAGGGACAGGCGCCTAATCATAAGGAATCTAGCAAACTTCAAGGAATATAACCTACCCTAGGGAAAGGGGGAGGATAGCCTTCTGAAAGGCTAACTAACCTAAGGAGTCAGGTTAGCTCAGTGGAAAAATTCCTGTCTTGCATATATGAGTTCCCTGACTCAATTCCTGACTCTTCTTTGAGAAGTGATCAGTTATCAGACATGCAGGTGAAACTTTATGACAGGGAACAAATAGATACTCTCTTTGATTTAGCTTCTCTTGGATGTCTTATTTTAAAAAAAGAAAGTTTCCTTTTTTATTTTCCTTATTTTACTCATTAAACCTGACTCAAAACCTGCAGAGGGCTGGCTGAAGAGTGATTGATTGATGAACACCAGTATCTTGAGAAGATCCTTAGGAGTCTTTGAGGGAAGGCTGTATTTTTTCTAGCTTTTTCCTTTTTTAAAATGAGTTGCTGCTGTCTTCTTTTTTGTTTGTTGGGTTTCCCCTTGCTTTGTTTACATGTGTTTTTTTATTTTAATTTTACTTACTGATTTTCTCTATTTATGCTATTTCTTTTCTCTCCTTCATCTTTCCATCTTCTGCTTTCTGTTGCTGTTCTTCCATTCCACCTCTTTCTGTTTGGATTTCATTTTTTCTTGTTTATATTTCTCTCTTTATCCTTTTTTATCTGTATTCTTACATTTCTACTTTTATTCTTTCCCTCTTTTCTTTTTTCTTTTCCACTCTTCTCATCATTCTGGGCTTTAATTCATTCTATATATATTTTTTTCTATTCTGTATCTCATTACATTGTTTCTATTCCACTCTTTAAAATCTTATTCCTCTATACTTCTTACTCATGCTTATTATTCATTTTCCTAGGTCTTGTATGGTTCCTCTCTTACGTTTTACTATTATTACTATTATTCTTTTTCTCTTCAGATCTCTTTCTATTTCTCTGGTCCAAATTATTTTTCAAGGGATAATAGACAACAGCAAGGAAATAGAATAGAGGAACAAAATGTCAAAGTGAAACCTTACCACACACAGAAAACCAAAAACAAAATAAAACCATAGAGTAGAGAGAGAAGCTAATCAACTAAATAAACTCATCAAGATAAACAGATGCCTAGACACTAACAAAAAATTACAAGCCATACTAAGAAACAGGAAGACATGGCCTGGTCCAAAGAACAAACTGAAAAATGGGATGAGATACAGAAAATGGAAAAACTAATCAGAGATGTTCAAACAAATATCATAAACCAACTTAATGAAGTGAAGGAAGAGATTAAGGATATTAAGAAGACTTTGGGAGAACATACTGAAGAAATAGTAAACATAAATAAAAAGATAACAGATATGATGGTGATAAATGAAACAATCCAAGAAATAAAAAATACAGTGGAAGCACATAACAGCAAATTTGAACAGGCAGAGGAAACAATCAGTGATGTGGAAGACAGTACATCTGAAATCAAACAGATAGTAGAACACATAGATAAAAAGATAGAAAAAATCCCACAGGGACTTAAGGATTTGAACGACAACATGAAATGCACAAACTTACACATTATATGCATCCCAAAGGGAGAAGAGAAGTGAAAGGTAAGAGAAGATGTGTTAGAGGAAATAATGGCTGAAAACCTCCCAAACCTATTGAGTGAGATGGACGTACATGTCTAAGAAGTGCAGTGCACCTGAAACAGTATAAATCTTAACAGTTCTACTGCAAGACATACATTTGTCAACTTGTCCAATGCTCAAGACAAAGAGAGAACACTGAAAGCAGCAAGAAAAAAGAGCACCATCACATACAAGGGAAGCTCAATAAGATTGAGTGCTGATTTCTCATCTGAAACCATGGAAGCAACAAGGCAGTACTATGACATAGTTAAGATGCTGAAAGAAAACAACTTCCAGCCAAGAATTCTCTATCCAGCAAAGCTGGCATTTAAAAATAATGGAGAGTTCCAAATATCCACAGATAAACAGAAATTCTATATTCCAATAAGAAACATGTCCTTCAAGAAATGCTAAAAGGAGTCCTGCAGGTTGAAAGGAAAAAACAGGAGAGAGAGCTAGAGGAGAGTGTAACAACTAAAAAACAAAAAAAGAAATAAAAACAACATATGACATACATAAACCCAAAGAAATTCTGGCTAATGTAAGTAATTCCTTGAGAGTAATAACACTGAATGTTAATGGATTAAACTCACCAGTCAAGAGACACAGATTGGCAAAATGGATTAGGAAATATGACCCATCTATATGTTGTCTACAAGAAACCCACCTTAGACCCAGAGATTCAAGGAGGCTGAAAGTGAATGGATGGAAAACAATCTTACATGCAAACAATAACCAAAAAAAGGGTGAGAGTAGCTATACTTATATCAGACAAAATAGATTTTGAATGCAAAATTATTGGAAGAGACAAAGACTGACACGATATAATAGTGAAAGAGTTAATCTTTCAAGAAGAAAGAACAATCATAAACACTTACGCATCTAACAGGTGCATCTCAAAATATATGAGGCAAACACTGGGAAAACTAAGGTAAGAAACAGATGCCTTTACAATTATAGTGGGCAATTTAATGCACCATTATCACCATAGACAGAACATCTTAACAAAGAGTCAATAAAGAAACAAAGACTTTGGTTAATACATTAGAGGATCTGGACCTAACAGACATATACAGAACACTACACCCAAAGACAGTGGGATATACATTTTTCTCGAGTGCCCATGGATCATACTCCAAGATAGATCACATGATAGGCCACAGAAAAAACCTCAATGAATTCAGAAAGTCTGAGATTATACAAAGTAATTTTTCTGTCCACAATGGAATGAAATTGGAAATCAGTAAGTACCAGAGAACCAGACTAGGCACAAAGATATGGAAGTTAAACAATACACACTTAGGCAAACAGTGGTCCAAGGAGGAAATCTCAAAGAAATCAGTAACAACCTGAAAAAAATGGAAATGACAACACAACGTATAAAATCCTATGGGATGCAGCAAAAGCTGTACTAAGAG
>JAQZBX010053534.1:0-11114 GCA_029593785.1 Cabassous unicinctus | reverse complement strand
ATCCATGCTGACTAATCCCACTTTGAACGCTTGACCAGAAACCTCAAGGCTAAGAGGCAATTATATTACAAACCCGGAGGCCATCCATTCTTCCTCTCTTCTAGACACCTATCTTACCCCTTCCCCTCTCCCCTCATGCCTACAATACCTCCTTCCCATTCCTCCTCTCAGGTGATGACCTCACTTCCTAGTTCTTTGAGGAAGGAACTTCCACACACTGTGCCACTGCCCCGACCATCTACCAGCTTCTGCCACAATATACTCTACCTCCCTACTTATTTCCATAGATCAGGTAGCAAATCACTGCCTACAGGCCAAATTCAGCTCGCCACCTGTTTTTGTAAATGAAGTTTTGTTGGAACACAGTCATCCCATTCATTTACATATTTTCTGTGGCTGCTTTTACACTATGATGGCAGAGTTAGCTAGTTATGACAGAGACTGTATGACCCACAACCTAAACTATTTATTATCTGGTGCTTTACAGAAAAATTTTGCTGGCCCCTGACACAGGTGAACTAGCAATGCTCTTCTCTAAGGCCAGTTCCTCTGCTTGTGTGCTAGATCCTGCTCACTCTTTCCTATTTGAGGACATCACGCCAGCAATTCTCCCACCATCAATTATTTATTCTCTGCTGGATAATTCTCTTCAGCACACAAATTGTCATTTCTGAACTCCGCAGTCCTGAAGCAAACCCCTCCCCGCAACTTGCCCCATCTGAAGGCTTTCCAATCTTAGTCAATGGCAACTCCATTCTTCTGGTCACTCATACCTTTTTTGAAAAACAGCATTAACAAGATATAATTCACATACCATACAATTCACCCATTTAAAGGGTACAATTCAATGGTTTTTAGTATATTCATAGGTATGTTCAACCATCACCACAGCCAGTTTTAGAACATTTTCATCCCTACAAAGAAACTCTGTACCTTTAGCTATCACCTCCTACCTCCCTAGCCCTAAGCAACTGCTAATCTACCTTCTGTGTCTATGGATTTTCCTATTATGTGGTCTTTTGTGACTTGCTTCTTTCATTTAGCATAAGGATTTCAAGGTTCATCCATGCTGTAGCAGGTATCTATACTTCATTCCTTTTTATGGCTGATAATATTCTATTGTATGGATAAACCACACTTAAAAATATTTACATTCCCACAAATAACGCCAGAGTCCCTCTCCCACCCAACCCATTCTCGCAGATAGGCGGTATAATCAGAGTTTAAAATTTTGCTGAGTTACGGGCACATGTTCAATATTACTAGGAATTTGAACATCTTGGCATATGCTATTGGCCACATATGAACTATGTATTCACATTCTATGCCTATTTTTTCCTATTTTTCCAATTAATTTGAATTTGTTCTTTATTTATTCTGGACACTACTTTTTTGTTAGTTATGGTCATTGAAAATATTATCTTCCAGTACAGATAAACCACATGCCACTTATCCATTTATGATTCGGTGGTAGTAGTCTTGACTCCTTTCTTTCTCTCTTACCTATTTCCAATCTGTTGAGGAATCCAGTTGAATCTACTTTTAACATATATCCAGAATCCAACCATTTTTACAACACTTCCACTACTACCACTGTGGTCTGAGGCACGCTTATTTATCACCTGGTTAGGTCTCACCTCTTAACTGGTCTTTACTTCCATCCTTGCCTTGCTCTCAAAATAGCAGTTAGAGTGAGCCTTTAAAATGGTTAGACAGACCATGTCATTCCGTATTCAAAACCTTGTAATGGCTCCCATTCCCTCCAAGTAAAGCCAAAGTCCCTTCCATGGCTGCATAATCTGGTCCCTATGACCTCTCTGGGCTCCTCTCCACCTATTGTCCCCTTTGCTCACCCTCTGCCTATAAAACACCAGGCATGCTCCTGCTCTAGCACCTGGGCACTAGGTGTTTCCTCTGCCTGGGACACTCTTCCCCCAGATAGCCACGTGACTGACTCTTTCACGTCCTTCAAGTCTTTGCTTCTCAAAGGGGCCCACCCTGACCTGACCACCCTTTTTAAAATTGCAGCCCTTGCCCCAACCTCTCCCAATCCCCCTTACCCTGCTCTTTTTCTGTTCCCATAATCTTAAAACCTTCTAACATCCAAGAATATCAATGACCTAATTACTTTCTTTATTGCTTATTGCATTTTCTCCCACTGGAATCTAAGTTCTTCAAGGGCAGCCATGTAGATGCCAAGCACCTGGAACTGTGCCAAGAATTCAGTTGGCAATCAATGCAAGTTTGTGGAATGTTGCTGAATCAATTAGCACTCACAGGGGCTGGGAGGTAAGACTGAACATGACTTTGGTTCTGGGTCACCCACTGAGAAATCAGGAGTGAGGCTGGTCTCTTTACTCTGCGCCTGTCACAAGCTTGGTAATTACTCAACTCCACGCTTTCCTGTAAGCCAGACTTTCCTAAACTTCAACCATTTGCATGCCGACTTCATGATTTTTTGCCCTAAGAACAAACTATACTTTTATTTACTTAATACTTTTCCTTAGATAGACTTACTTTTTGACTTAAATGTACTTAAAAGAAAACTTGATCTCATGGCTTTGATGTGCTAGTTATCTTTTTTCTAACACACATTAAAGTAAGCATAAGGATGTTCAAATGAACAATGGTCATCTGTATCACCTAAAATCATCTTGTTTCCTCCCAGTGGAAACCTGCCTTATGCTTTTCTCCTCAGCTAAACAGGCCCTCCTGCCCTTCTATACCTGCCCAAACACACCTGCCTTTGTCCAGGAAGACTTGGGCAGTTACCCCAGCTCACATAGAGCTCACTTCCCTGAGCTCCCTCACACTTAAAGACAGAAATACATAACCCAACATTTGATGAAGGCATGCCATTTGGTTTTGTTTTCTGTTTCACACCTTCTTGGAGCTCTATTGTTTTGTGGGCTATTAAAGAGAGTAAGCGGCTTGTCCCCAATCACTGCCACTGAGGGCCAAAGCTAAGACTAGAACCTGGGTTTTTGATTCCCCATATTCTTTGTATTAGTCACCCCACAAACCCTTATTGAGTCCCTATACTGTGCCAGGCACCGTACCAGGCACAGAACATAGTATAGGGGTGAAAAAAACACCTCAAAAAGCCCACACGGAGCTTACAGTGTAGCCAGGGAGCTGCGCACTAAACACATAATTACACGTGATTAAGTAAATAATTGCAAGGGCACAAGAGCTTTGGGGGAGAAGTGCAGGGTGCTAGAGGATGTCGAGTTGGGATCCCAGGCTGGTTTGGAGAGTCAGCAAAAGCCCCGCTAAGAGAGTGATGTTTAAGTGTGCAAGAGTTAGCTAGTGGGTTTTAAAATGGTGCCAGGCTAACTCACAAAAGCCTGCGGTGATGTTGTAAAGTTCAGCTGCAGCGTGGATTAATTAGGGCACTGTGGCTGACCTGAGACCGACCAGTGTGCGCCACATGGCTCGGGGAGATGCAACAAAACAGCTCAGAGGTCCTGGTGTCTCTGACGCAGCCTCCGTGGTTCCCTCCACCCTGAGTTCGGCAGGAAGGGGACAGAGACAGTGTAAGGCCTGCTCGGAGGGGGGAGGTCCGCTCACCCTCGCTGCTGACAGCGTGGGCATATGGGACAAGTTGGTTGTTTTTGCCAAGGGAGTGCCTACAATGTGAGTTTTGCCATTAAAAAAAATCCTTAGTTCTTGAAAGTGGAAAGTCTCAGTGTTTCTTAAGAGCCACACTGAAAGGCCTCCTGTGGTTCCACCTAACTGGTAAAAGGCAGACCTTTTCTTCCCCCAAATCAGATTTTTCAAAAGGAAATGCATCTCAGTCACTTTTACCATTACACCCAGAGCTTATTTTCATGTTTCCTTGTGATAATTCAGTGGAGCTGGTTAAACTATGTCTAAGAAAATCCAGCCACATCCTGCTTTAGTCTTAGAAAATTAAACCTGGAAAGCAATGTGATGGGGGTATGAATCTTGGAGTTTGGTCTCTGACTTTGCCCCTTACTAGGCTGGAAAAATTACTTTCCTTTCCTGAGCCTCAATTTCCTCATCTGTAAAATGGGGACAATAGTCATTCCTGTACCTCACGAGATTCTTGAGACATTAAAGGAATAAACGCTAGAACTCATCTGTATGGTCTGAAGTGCTGAAAACTTCACTTAAAAATTAACCTCCTGTTATAAATCCTCTTACATAAAGCTCAGACAGAGGCTCAAGGACAGAACATGGCTAGAAGCAAAACAAAGTCTCCTGATTCCCCCTTCGGTTTTTTTTTTTGCCATGTTGCTGCACTTGAATCTGCCTTCCAGTATAGAAGTTACTGGAAAGAGTGAGGTGCTGGTGAAATGAATATGTGCTGGGAGGAGAGGGGAGTAGAGGAATCTCCTGTCAGAAGGTGACAGAAGGGGGCCAGGAGGCAAAGACAAACTCTCCTTCCTTCTCAGTTTGCTGAGGGCGCTGAGGTTAGGCCTCCTCAGGGTGAAGCCTCTCTACTTCTCTCCATCTTCCACTTTGTCTGTCTTTGTGTTGTTGAAGCTGACCCAACATAAAATAACATGCTGCTAAGCACACTTTGAAAGGAAAGTCCAGCTTTAATGATCAGTTTTCTGTCCCCTGGTATTTTCTTTCAAGGAAAGGCCATGTTTTTGTAAGATACCACATTTCAATGAACCTATTCCTCTGGCCCCAGCTGACAGTCCTGGTGGCTGGTTTTCGGAGGTGTTCCAGTTCATTGTTTCTGGTGTCCAATAACCTTGGAGTATCTGCCTCCATGTCCCCCAAGGCCATATTATTTCAGAAAGTTACAGCTCTTAATATTGTTCTCTAATAATAGCAAGTGCCATTAATTCTAAGTGAGCATTCCAAATAAGACCAGCTGTGAATGTTAGACACACACATACACACACACACACACAAATGTCAACAGAAAGTCCACAGGTGAAAACTATGCTGCTCTACTTCTTCAGGCGTCTTCACAGCCATTTAAAAAGATGTCTTCAGCAAACTCATCTAAATTAGCTAAGAATGCTTGACATGATGGACATTCTGCATCCACAGGCCAATATTCAATCCAGGTCAAGGAATCCAAAGGGTAGATGTACCTACCAAGAAAAAAATGAAAATGAGTGTTTGTGATTATGGCCACAGATAAAGAAAAACCTGTATTTGATTTCCTGTGTATGAGCTCAGTCATGTTAAGGTACCCAGGGCTCAGGCTGTCAGCCAAACTCTTCTAGACCAGTGTCTCCCAGGGAAGTCTCAGAAACCCCTGAGGGACAGTGAAGCTGCTTGGGGCTCCCATGGAAAAAGGCAAATTAGCATCTATTTCAAAGTCTGTTTTTTAAAATGGATACTAAAATGCTTATTTAAACATATTCCTCTTTAGAAACAGAGCAGTCTGGGAACATGCTGCGGGAGCAGCTGTGGTGGCTGGGGAGGTCAGGTGAGGACTCGAGATTCATCAGACTTGTCCCTCAGTTGCTTTACCAATCCGCTGAGCCCTCAGCTGCTGTTATGGCTTTAAGTTGTTCTTTAATTCATATTATTTCACTTTTGCACATAATGGTTTGTTGGCCAAAAGCAGACACATGGGAACCATAGAGTGTGTTTCAGAAAAAAATACATTCCGCTTTGGAGGAAAAAATCACAGTCTCTGAAATAGTGGTGACTTACTTGAAACTGAAATTGTGCTTTATTTGGAGGGCTTCTTTACCCATAATTAAATATTGTTTTCCTTGTTCCAGGTCGGCATTGGCACAGGAAATCTTTTTAATAAAGGTGACTTCAGAGCCTTTCTCAGCAACAGCTTGCCCTGAAGGATGCACAAGTAAGGTTATCACAATGACATTTTAATGTTGCAGTTAAAAACTTTCTCATGATTTCAGGTTCCTCGTGGCTATTTACTAATCAGTGTAAATTTATATGAGAAGTAAATGGTATTAGAGAACAGCAATAGCTATATATTTAAGGCAGAGGAATCTGTAGCCAGATTCTTGGGTTAAATCCCATTTCTGCCACTTGCTAGCTGTGTGGCCCTGGGCAAATGGCTTAAGCTCCCCATATAAGGGCTCAGGCTCTTCATCTGAAAAAATGGGTGTGATAATAAAACCTACCTCATAGAACTAATGTGAGATGAAATGGGTTAATATACGAAAGTGCGTAGAACATTTGCATGACCCACTGTCAGCAATATAAAAGTGCTTGTCATCATTACTCTTGTAGAACCAGGAATTAAAAGAACTTCTTTATAGTTGAATGATATTAATTCCTATGTGTTATAAAGCAAAATGTAAAAATATCTGGTTGTTGCCAATGAGGATAGCTTTGTAGAAAAGTGCAAGATGTGAAAACTTGGAAAATTGTAAGAATAACTGGGATTCCCATAGAACTCAGAAGTAGCCAAGAAGCTGGTGGGCTTACCTATAATTCATTCCTCCCTGTGTTGACCCATTGAATTTCTACCCATCTTTAAACCCATCTTCAATCTTCACATATCTAGTAAATATGCCTTGATCCTCTTTGTCTTAAGAATCTCTCTTCCCCTCTTACTCCCTAACGGGAATTTTCTTAAAATGTTTCATTCCCCATGCCTGTCTCCCCAGGTAGCCTGGAAACTTCTCAAGTCATTATTGTATATTCAGGGCTGATATCCAGGTACTAAGCTCTAGCAGAATCTTACCAATTATTAAAATATTGAAAAACTTCTGAACTGGTTGGTATGCAACAGTAACTGTAGATGGCAAAATTTAATTAATAATATTAATTCTAAATACACGCATTAGTTCAAGCCGATGTTCTGAGGCTGTCCCGATGACCATTAACTGTCTGAGCAACATTTCCAGTGCTATCTGCAGATTCAGGCCCTGTCATGGTAAGCAGTGTGGTTGCATGGGAACTTATTATTTTTTTTAAGTGTTTTGTTATGAAACAATGCAAATATATTCAAAAGAAAAGAGAATAGTTAATTAACTGCAGCTCCCTTTTTCATCTATATTCTCACCCACTCTAAGCACCCTGTGCTTTAGGACAAATATCAATTTTTTATTACCCACAAACTACATAGTTGTCCTTGATTCTCAATAGTTTAGTTTTTATTGGTGCATTGTTGGTGTGAAGCAATTCTTGTGTAAGTGGCAAGTGTGTAGTGTTTTGATATTTATACATCCAAAGTTTATAATAAATATTAGAAATGAACACCCAGAATGAGTAGATAATACAGTATGCGTAAGTTTCTTAACATTTCCTCTTAGAAATAAACATGAATCTTCTGAAGCTACAGGAGAACAAAGCAAAAATGATATTAATAAAGGATTGCAGCTTGGGGATTATCTGATGCTGTGCAAAAATCAGGACAGTCTGGAATGTCTTTTGATACTCTACAAGAATCCTTTGAAATAAAACAACTAACTTGCAGTTCTTTAATGAAAAGTACTGGGTTATTTTGGTAAAAACAGGAATGGCTTGCTATTGCTTGTAATGTGAATGTTGGGTGCAAATGGTGCTCAAAAGTTGAATTGTGGCAAGTTGATAGTGCTCAACACCTACATAGTTCATCAGAACAGCAAGTATGTTTCAAATAAAGAAAATTTGTGATCCTCAAGGAAGAAAAAAGTTAAAGAACATCACAAATCAGTTTCATACAGTGAAAAATTTGAAATGAAAAAAACTAGAAAAATTTTTGTCAGTGTTGATAAAGCAAATGAAAATTCAGAAAGTATTATTAGAATTTTAACTCAAGTGAAGGTTGAAAATAATCAAGCATTTTCAAACTTGAAATATTTAATAACATTTCAAAAGTGAAAAATAGCAAAACAAATATATTGTTGCAATTTAGACTCATTTATGGTCCTACTTATAGCAAAGTTTATATCTACTGAAATGAGAAAGTTCAGTACCGGGAACAATATTGTTGAAACTTAGGAGCAATTATTTATTGAGACTCTAAGTCATGTAATGACTATCAATTCAGTAGAGACATAATTGGAAGAGTCTGATGTGGTTCCTTGTTGTTGAATCAAGGCTCAAACAGGGGCATCATGGAGTGTGTCAAACAAAAGATCACACTGACAATTTCTAAGAATAAAAATCCTATTTGGTATTATCAGAATGATTTCATGAATCATTTGTATTACAATTTATATCATTTAGCAAGCAGTTTTATAACATTTATAGTTTAGTTTACTTGGAGAATAAAAGGGAAATATTTTTAAATTTTGTCTTCTATATTATTTTACATATTAATTAATTTTATGGTGTTGGTTATAAAAACTGTCATGTATGTCACATGGCAGCCAACCCAAGGCTTTGCACTTTGCAGGTGCTCTGAACTGGTTTTCCTGTTTCTACTTTTGCCACCTCTAATAGAAGCCAGAATGATCTTCAAAAAGCACAAATCAGATCATGTTACTTGTCTACCTAAAACCTTTTATTAGCTTCCCTTTGAATTTCTAGAATAAAACCCAAACTTGTTATCATGCCCTTTATTTTATTTTATTTTTTTTTAAAGATTTATTTATTCATTTATTTATCCCCCCCTTGCTGCTCGTGTTTTGCTATGTCCATTTGCTGTGTGTTTCTTCCATGTCTGCTTATCTCCCCCTTGCTGTGAGGTCCTGCTGCATCAGCCCACTGCGCCGCGCGGGCCAGCCTGCCCTCACAAGGAGGTCCCGGGAAGTGAACCCGGGGCCTCCCATATGGTAAACGGGAGCTCTATCGATTGAGCCACACCCGCTTCCCTATCATGCCCTTTAAAACCCTGTATGACCCAGCTCTTGCCTCTCTCTTCAGCTTCGTCTTTCCCTTACTCGTTAGAGTTCAGTCACTGAGGTGCCAGGTTCTTTTCTGCCTCAAGACCTTTGCATATTCTGTTCCCTTGTCTCCTTTTAAGAATGGCTAACTCCTACTATCATCTCCTGGAAGAGGCTAGCTGTTATCATACTGAAGGAGTTTCCCCCATTAGTCCCATGTCGATTTCATGTATCATACTTATTATAATTTGTAGTTTAATTTATTTGCCCATTTTCTTTTTTTTTAAAATGTATATCCCCAAGTAGAATATAAGCTTTATGAAGGCAGGAACCCTGGTAGTCTTATTCAAATTACATCTGCTGTGTCTAATATAATGTCTGGAAAATAATAAGAGCTAAATATTTATTGAAGGAAAGAATGAACAAATGAATGAATGCATTCTCACCAGCTTTGTAGATATCCAGAAGAGTTGCAATGTACTTGACAAAAGCATTTTCTTCAGTGATGGATGTGATACGAACTTTATAAGCTGGTAAAACAAAACAAAACAAAACAATTCATGTTTACACAGCTAATACCATGTCCAATAAAAAACGGAATTTGTCAAACAAATGAGAAATGAAACTTGGCTGTGGCCACTGTTATAGAACAGGTTGATTGGGATGTCATGTTAAATTAAAAACAACAACAACAACAAAAAACAAAAGCACGTAAGGCAAACCAACTTTGGTTAGCTGCAGAGTTCAGATACTGATCCTTTAAGATTAGTGGAGGAGTGCCCATGGGTGGTGGGTGAAGTGGCAAGGCTATCTGAAGAGCCCATTCCTTCTCCTCTACATGGCCATCAAGGGAGCCCCTTGTTCTCTTGCCTCCCTACCTCATACACCCCCACTGGCTTTGATCTTGAGTTGTTGATAGGATTCTTGCTGTCTTACTCATCCTTGCTTGGCTTGGCAGCTATCTGACATGAGCCACCCCCCAACCTTCTTTTCCCTTCATCCAGGCATCAATGTTTAATCCGACCTCAGCTCTGGAAAGACCAGTATGAAGGGACCCATTCCTTCTAGGTGGCCTGAGAAAAGGTCCCTATTTTTTTTGTTTCTGTTCTGTTATTCCAGCATCCGTCTGTAGTCTCCAGAACATACCAGCCAGGCAAAATAAATCCAGGTTCCAGTTATTGTCTGTGTTAATATAGGTTTCTGATATTTAAGAGTTAAATATCTCTAAAATGCAGGGAAGAAATGATTTGTAAAAACAATATAGAATTCTCTCCAAGTCTCAAAGTATTTTAAAAACTGCAGTGGATCTTGGCTTAATCTGTCAGCTTTTAAACTTTTTTTTAGATGAATATGAAGGAAAGAAATACTATAAACCATACAAAATTCTTTCTGATGACTGTATTTCCATTAAGGGAACTCGGTGTAATATAATGGAAATAATACTAGAGCCCACAATGCCTCCTAGTTCTACCACTTACTACCTGAGTGACCCTGAGCAAATTATTTAATCACCCTTAGCTTCAGCTTTTTTATCAGTAAAATAGGGATAATTCTCTGTTCCCCTGAAGAGGTAACTCGGGACTCCAATGAGAAGATATATGAAAAGAGTTGGTAAACTTCAAAGTGCTAATCAACTGTACTTATTTTATTTACTTAGAAATAACACCTCACCAATTTTTAAGAAAGGATTTGTAAGTGTTATCTCAAATGTTATCTCTCAAGAGCTATCTCCCCCAAAAAGTGCCAGAAATAAACTTCAGAAATTATGGCTGGAAAATAAAGGAACGAATTCTATGGGAAACTTCTAACAGGCTGCCACTGTACTCTCTGGCATTTAACGTGACTCTAAGCTCTGGGCAACCAGGAGAGTCTCCTTTTGAAATGGAGAGAGTCTCAAACACGGATTGTAATTCTGCATCTCTTAAAAGTTATTTAGTAAATTCTATTATTACTTTGCTTTTGAAGAGAGCTTTAAAAAATCCAAACCCAAAAGGCACCTCTGTGTCTGCTGAATCAACTGGAAGAACACAGCACTGAAATCTCAAACCTCTGTGGCTTCTTAAAATGCTCCCCTTGAATATGTTTTACTGTCTGTAACGCAAAAGGATCTATTGGGGTAAAGTGTCTTGGCTGAGTGTGTGTGTGCCATTCCTATTGTTTTTGTTTTTTTTTAAAAATAAAATCACATTTCTTTACTGAAGGATAAACAATTTTGCATGTAAATGCTGAAAATTGATGGCATTTTCCTTTGAGGGAACACTTGGAATGTTGTATCCATGTAATCACTATGTAAAGTTTTTGATCCTTCTAACTGATAATGTATTCATATATTTCATGTTTAAAGGAACTATATATCAAATGTTTGAACTTACCATATGCAATATCTGGTTTACA
>JAQZBX010053533.1:0-18859 GCA_029593785.1 Cabassous unicinctus | reverse complement strand
GATTGGATAAAAGCGCCAGCCATTGATGATGTAATCTCCCTGATTGATGCAGATGTAATCAGCCATCCATGCAGTAAACTCACTGGTGATTGAAGTCCATAAATGCTCTTGTATTACAATTAGCCCAGGGCTTGTTGGAACAAACACCTGGACACAATTACCTGGCCGAGTTGACACATTAGCCTAACCATTACACTATCTAAAACTGCAATCAAGATATTTCTATCCATCTGCCCCATGGGATCTATGCCCTCTTTCAACCGGAAGCACAGTAGGCATTGCCATCCCCAAATCCTCAAGATTGAGGAATGAACAAACATAAGGGGGGATTTTAACTATGGAACAATGTAGATAATGTTATTGTATTAATGGAAGAACATGAAGAATTGATATAAGGACAGTGGTCACCAGAAGTTCTGAGGGCAACAAGAAGGAAGAATAGGTATAAAAAGGCATTTTTGAGGACATTTGAATTGTTTCGCAAGGTATTGCAATGATGGATACAGGCCATTATATGTTTTGTCAAAACCTATAAAATTGTGTATTGCAAACTGTAAATCAATATAAACCATAGATCATGGTTCACAGCAATAGTTCAATATTTGTTCATGAATTGCAACAAATGTACCACACTAATGAAAGATGCTGTTTATGGAGGAAAGTGTGAAAAGGGAACAGGTGGGTGGGGTATATGGGAATCCCCTAGATTTTTGATGTGACTTTTATGTAATCTAAATCTTTAAAAATAATTAAATAAATAAAATAATATTACATCACGAAGTTAACAAAAGTGTCACACTAATGCAAAATATCAATAAAGGGACAATTGTGCTTAGGGTGGATGAGACAGGTGTGGCTAATGGGAACTTTCAGAATGATTTTTCTGTATATTTACAACTGCTCTAAAAAAAGTAATAAAGCAATATAAAAGCCCATTCTCAAAGTAGAGTAAAATGTATCTTACTTTTAAAAAAATCAATTTCATTGATATTTATTAAATAAAGCATAAAATTCTTCCAAGGTGTACAACTGATGATATTTGTTATTATCACATAGTTGTGCATTCATCACTTCAATCATTTTTAGAGCATTTTCATTATTTCAATAATATTAGTAATAAACAAAAACAACAAACAAACAAGAAAGTTCTTCACTTCTTTCTCTATGTTTTCCCCTCTATACATAGCTGCTGTTTCTGGCTATTCTATCCAAAGTGTATAATAAATGGCTTTTAGTATAATCACAATTTTGTACATTCATCATCTTAAAAATTCTAGACAATTTCATTACTCCAAAAAGGAAGACTCCAACCTCTCAGCATTCTTTCCTCAGACCTACATAACAACTAATTCCTTTCATCTTTATGAATTGATTTATACTTACATTTTATATAAATAGAATCATACAATATGTAGTAATCTGTATCTGGTCTCCTTCAATTAGTATAATGTGGATTTTTGTCTGATATTAACATTGTGTAGTATTAATTTACATTTGTTCAGCTTCAAGGAAAAATGGTCTTATATATGCAATTCTACCCATATTCATGTTGCACATAATATATTTATATTTTGCATTATATGTTTAGTTCATAATGGGGCAATCATACAGTATTTTTCCTTATGTGTCTGGTTTGCTTCACTCAACATAATGTCCTTCAGCTTCATCCACATTGTCCTATGTTTTATGGCTTCATTTCTTCTGACCACTGCATAATATTCCATCATGTGTATACTCCACAATTTGTTAACAGATATTTCAAATATATTCATAATGAGACAAAAGGGTGGTAATTGAGCAAATCACTTCCATTAATGTTTTGATGTGTTGTTGTTTATGTTACTCAGAGATCTTCCTGAAATCAAAACTGACAGAATAATATTGTGAGCTTTATTATAGGAATCAGTTCATAGGACCATGGGATTTGGCAAAACTTAATTCCACAGTGCAGGCAGAGCAAGTTGGGAGCTCTGGTGAAGGTTTTGATGAATTCCTCAGGAGAGGCCGGCAGGCCAAAGTACAGATTGAAATTCTTCTTCCTGACTGCTGAAATCATCATTCCCTTTAAGGCCTTGAAGTGATTGACTGAAACTTTTCTCATGGCTGAAAGCAATCTCCTTTTCTAATTCAAAATGCAACCAGCCATAGATGCAATCAACTGACAAATGATTTAAATCCAGGTAATACTCTCACAGTAACAATCAGGCAAGTGTTTGCTTGACCAAAGAACTGGACACCATAATCAAGTTAAGCTGATAGATGACTTTAACCATTCACTGTGACACACTGTAAGTTTCCAAAATTTGAGGCTAATTAACATACCACACATGAAAATCCTCTTTGTGAAAATTAGCACTATTTGCCTATATACAAATTCACATGCTGAGTCTTGTATTCAGCATTGTTCTGATTCACTTTTTGTTTGGAAATTCTTTCCTCAAGCATTTTCCTCAGTGTAGAATATGGGAGATCCAGTCTCTGAATATCTGTGTATCTTCAAATACTTTCACATCAACAGATTAGACACATCATATCTCAGCATAAGATAAATTGGGTGTAGTCCTTTCCTTCAGTACTCCTTTACTGCCTTTCTGCTTACTTTCATCATTAGAGACAAAGTCTACTCCCAGCATGATTCTTCTTTTGTATGTAACATATTCTTTTAACTGAATGGTTGAATGATTTTATTTCTCCTTAGAATTCAAAAATTTTACAAGCACCTGCCTTAGTGTTTCTCTTCTCAGCATAGCCCTGTGTTTCTCAAGCCAACCTTTTTTCCCCATTATCATCTCTTCAGAAGACTTTTTAGGAATATTTTCCTTATCACTATCCGCCTATCTTTCTTTTTCACAATTTTTCTTTCAAGTGCTTTATATCTTCCTCATGGTTTCTGTGTCTTTATATTTTTGCTGTATGGTTTGTGATATTTCTCAAATATAGTTTTCATCTCAACAAAGACCATCCCTTCTGTCTTTCATCTTCCAGGCTGCTATAAAAAATATCACTCAATGGATTCACTTAAAAAACAAGAACTTATGGACTCATAGTTGTGAGGCTAGGAGAAGCAAGGTGATGTTTTCTACCCAGGGTATGGTATATTGTGGTGGAGACTCCTGGTGGTCGCTGTGGTTACTTGGCTTGTGTAACTGCCTCAAATCACAAGGCAAAGTCTTTTACTTTCCCTTCTCACTCCTCTTACTTCTGCTTTCCCCCTATTTCCTGTGGCTTTCTTTGAGTAAGGCTATGACTTTCTTATGCTTATAAAGAACTACAGTAATCCATATTAAAACCCAACCTCATTCAGTTGGGCCACCCCTTTACTGAAAATAACATATCCCAGAGATCATATCTAAAACAAATTCACACTCATACAAATATGGAATAGGAATAAGAACATGTCAAATTGGATACCTAATTTAATCTACTAAAATCTCCTTCAATTCATCTATTAAATTATTTGTTTGGCAAACCATATTGTGACATGAGAAAGAACTTTTTGTCCCCTGCCTGAATATCTTTAATGTAATTTAGTGTTCTGCCATCAGCCTTCAAGTATCATGATCTCCCCAAAACACCCCAACTCACTATCATTTTACACCTCATTTATACTTAATTGGATAGATGTAACAATTAATTTACCCTAAGGTATCCTAAGTTGCCTCAATCAGCCCTTCTCTAAGATACCTCTGTTGACTGTTTCATTAAGGTGTAGCTAGGAGATCAAGGACTGTGGTTTGTGTCTGTGATTAGTTTCATGTGACAACTTGGTTAGTTTATGGTATCCTGTTATTTGGTAAAACACTGGTCTTTTTACTGTAATGGTGTTTATAGATGTGATTTGCATCTACACAGAACAAAGGAGATTGATTTTCCACAATCTGGATAGTCTCCTCATCCAAGCAGTTGAACTTCTTAAATGCCAGAACTGAGATTTCAGAGATCAGAAGACTAATTTTGGGCTCATCTTCAACATTGGTTCTTGCTGGAATTCCCAGTCAGCATGCTTGCCCTGAAGAATTGAGACATAGGACCTCAACATCACGTTTATGGCAATATCCATCCTAGGGCCTGAAAGCCCCCATAGACACATGAGCCAATTCCTTATATTAAATCTCTTAATATACATGTATCTCCTGCTGAGTCTATTTCTGTACAGAATATTAATACGGTATACTTATAAATGAAGCCTCACTGAGGAGACCTACCTGGGCCAGGCTCAGGACCAGGATGCGGGACCTTGGTATGGGATAGAATCCACTTGTATAAGCAGCTCTTCCCTGAAAGAGCCTGAGGAAGAACTCGGGCTCCCGGGAGGCCCTACTCTCATCCACAGCTTCTGGTCCTTCTTTACTTACCAGTGTAAAATTGGAAAGCAAAAGTTGAAGTGTGGCAGGTAAGGCTGGATGGAACTGCAGAAAGACAAGCAGAAGAGGAAGAATTTCTTAGGAAAGGAGGGGGAGAATTAGAGTTAAGAGTAGAAAAAGAAAATATTTCTGTAGACCAAAGAAAGAGAAGCCAGAAGAGGTGAGTAGTCACCTGAGTTGGAATTGTCTTGCAGACTAGTAGGAGGTTCATCGGAGGGTATTGGGTTTGGCTATTAGCAGTTAGAAGGAACATAATACCCCACTTATCCTGAAACCCAGAAAATACAAGATTCAACACTAGACAGAGAATCTCTTGTTTTCCTTGCTTTTTTATTTTTCGAGTTTTTTCTGGTGAAGTAATAACACCTAAGGTAAGAGTGCTAAGTAGTCTTTTCTGTGTCCTTCCTCTCCTTTCTGTGTCCTTCCTCATAAACCTTTGTTATTTATTTACTCTTAAGATATTGAGGCCAAGAAGATCTGAATTTGTGCATAAATGGTGTCATATTCAGTAATCATGGGTATTCATTTACACAGTAAAACTAAATTTCTTGATCTACTAGGTAACAGGCCGCCTAGTTCTTTTATTAGTTGTATATCAATTGGTCATTATAAAAGCCTAATATAAATGAATTTATATGGAAGTTTAAGCTTGTTTAAAAATCAAATGGAACAAAAGTATGCAGAAGAAAACATGAAATACGCCTTTCATTCTCCTCAACCAGTCCCATTCCCCTTCACAAGGGATTCAACTTCTTCAGTGTGGAAAGTGTCTTTCCAGAATCATTTGCAAACAGAATGCACATGCAGACACACAGTTTTTATTTTAACCAAATGTGATTAAATTATATCTATTGTGCTATAATTTGGCTCCTTCCTATATCATTGTGTCTTAAGATATTTTGGTATTTGCATGCACATTTCTTTAGTTCCTTAAATTTCTGCATGGTATTCAATAGAAGAGATAACATATTTATCAGCCTAAAATCCCCCTTTTTGGACATGTAGATTGTTTTCAAATTTTTTATGTGACATCTTTAGACATTTATCTTGTACCCAAGTATTTCCATTGGATTGCCCCAAACTGTGTGTCTTAAAACAACAAAATTTATTGTCTCAGAGTTCTGAATATTAGAAGCCTGAAATCAAAATGTTGATGTGGCCATGCTTCCTTCTAAGTCTGTGGAAAGAATCAGTTCCTGGCTCATGGCAGTGGCTTGCCAGCCAGCCATGGTATTTCCTTCCTCAGTCATCACATGACCTTCTTGTCTCTGTCTGCGTACAAATTTCTCCTCATATAATCACATCAGTCATAATGGATAAAGGGCTTACCCTAATTAGTATGACATGGTTTTTTTAAAAGAACCTTATTTCAAATTCACAAAAATAAAAGAACAGAATAAGGCAGCTCAACAAGTTATGGAAAACATTGCTCTTAAAAAAATTCTTTTTTAAGGCAATTTTATCTCATGTAATTCCAATGACTAACTCAGTTGTCACTCTGATGTTAAGAAAGATAAACAAATGAACATGTCACATGTTAAGTGACATAGCCAAGGTCTCCTTATTAATGTAAAAAATGAGGAAAAGAAATGCTTAATTGTTTAAGCAATAAAAAATGGTTAAACAGTGCATAAATGTTTTAGCAGAGAAACAAAACCCATTATTTTTAACTTTAGAATTAATATAGTACCAACTTTGCTTTTGCTATAAAAAATATTACAATGTTGTTGTCAACTATATTACATAAAGCTTCATTAGTTATACTATCCCATTTGCCAAAGGATTCTTAACACCCTATAGTAAAAGAACATGCTTGTATTTATATTACCCACAAATCTTATCTGATACAAAAATCAATTTTATACATTCCCAGTATTATCATTCAAGTGTCCTTCAACTGACATTAATTTTACTAGTCTACTCTTTCAACACAATCACCTCCATAAATCAACAGTGTTTATTTTCATTATAATATGTTATATTAATCCCAACCATTACCACATATTTACATGACTTTATTAAACATTCCACATACATCCAGCATCTTCACCCCTTCTCATCTCACATTCCATCTCTCACCAACCTACCCTTCATAGTCTAACTCCATAAGTCTACTAATTCATATTTAATTCATGTCAGAGAGAGCATACAATATTTGTCTTGTTGTGTCTGGCTTGTTTCACTGAACATAATAACCAAATGTTTCCTCCATGTTCTCATGTGCTTCCCCAATTGGAATCTTCGTACAGCTGAATAGTATTCCATCATATGAATATAGAATATCTTGTTTATCCATTCATCGGCTGACAGACACTTAGGTTTTTACCAACTTTTAGCAATTGTAAATAATGCCACTATGACCTTCGTTGTACAAATATCTCTTCATGCCTTGCTTTCAGTACTTCTGTTTATATTCTTAGTAGCAGAATTGTTGGATAATATGTCATTTCTACATTTTGTCAATTTGTTTGCATACAGTTGTTCATAGAATCCTCTTATGATCTCTTTTTTGTTTATTTTTTGGCCAGGTCATGTGTAATATCACCCTTCTAATTTCTGATTTTATCATTTACATCTGTCTTTATTCCTTTGTTAAAAAACCTCAGAGTTTATCAATTTTATTGATCTTTTCCATGAAGCCATTTTTAGCTCTGTAGATTTTCTCTATTTTTCATTTTCCATTTTATTTATTTCTACTGTAATCTTAATTATTTGTTTCATTCTGCTTGATTTGTTTTGCTATTCTTTTCTAATCCTTCCAGGTGTGCAGTTACATCTTTGATTTTAGCCTTTCCTTCTTTTTAAATGTAAGCATTGAGAGCTATAAATTTCCCTTTCAACACTGCCTTTGCTGTAGCCCCTGAATTTTAGCATGTTGTGTTCTCAATTTCATTTGTCTTGGGTGTTTACTATTTTCTCTTGCAATTACTTCTGTAATCCACTGATTATTTAAAAGTGAATTTTTCATCAAAAATCAGTTGTCCATAGAAGTAAGTGTCTATTGCTGAATACTCAGTTTGATTCTGTTCATCAATGACTCTAACTTTATGCCAGTGCCATGATGTTTTGCCCACTGTAGCATTATATTACACTTCAAGGTCAGTAAGTGTGAGACCTCTGACTTAGCTTTTCTTTTTTTAGGATGTTTTTACCTAATCAGGACCTCTTTCTCTTCCAAATAAGTTTGGTAGTTGAATTTTCTCTTCCTGTTAAGTTGTTGGTGCTACATTGAATATAAAATCATTTTTGGTAAAATTGACATATTCAATTTGTTGAATTCATTTATTACATCTAATAACTTATTTTTAGATATTTCAGGATTTTCTAAGTATATGATCATATCATCTCAGAACAGTGAGAGTTTTACTTCCTTTTTTTCCAATTTAGAGGGCTTTTATTTCTTTTTCTTGCCTAATTGTTTCAGCCAGATCTAGCCCAATGTTCTATGCCCATGGTGACACTGGGCATTCTAGTATTGTTCCTGATCTTTGAGGTAAATCTTGCAACATATCTCCATTGAGTATTATGTTTGTTGTGGGATTTTCATACCCTTTATTATGTTGAGGATCATTTCTTCTATCCTATTTTTGAAGTGTTTTTATCACGAAAGATTTCTGGATGTCATCAAATACCTTTTCTGCATCAATTGAGAAGATCACATGTTTTATTTCCTTTGATTTGTTAAGGTATTATGGTAATTGATTTTCTTCTGTTGAAACACCCTTGCATACCAGGAATAAAATTCATTTGACCGTGTTGTATAATTCTTTTTATTTGCTGTTGGATGTGATTTGCAAGTATTTTGTTGAGAATTTTTGCATTTATGTTCATTGGAGAAATTGGTCTGTAATTTTCTTTTCTTGTAGTATCTTTATATAGCTATGGTATTAGGGATTTTGGCTCCATAAAAATGTGTTGGGAATTTTCACTCCTGAACTTTTTGGAAGAGTTTAAACAGGATTAGTTTTTAAATAGATACATTGGTAGAATTTACCTGTGAAGGCATCTGGACCTGGGCTTTTCTTTCTTGTTAAATTTTTGACGACTGACTCAATCTCTTTGTTTTTTATTGTTATTTTGTGTTCCTGTATTTCTTATATAGTCA
This sequence comes from Cabassous unicinctus, assembly GCA_029593785.1. Taxonomy (NCBI): domain Eukaryota; kingdom Metazoa; phylum Chordata; class Mammalia; order Cingulata; family Chlamyphoridae; genus Cabassous; species Cabassous unicinctus. The sequence continues at coordinate 10,390 of JAQZBX010053533.1, read as the reverse complement.
ATGTTGGTTGTTTGTGTATTTCTAGAATTTGTCCATTTCATCTAGGTTGTCTAATTTGTTGGCATACACTTTCTCATAATATACTTCTATGATCCTTTCTATTTCTGTGGGGTCAGTCATAATGTCCAACCCCTTTCATTCCTGATTTTATTTATTTGCACTTTTTATCTTTTTTTCTCTTTTGGGCTTACTAAAGATTTGTTGTCTTTTAAAATATTCTCAAAGAAAAAGCTTTTGATTTTGTTGATTTTCTTTATTCTATTTTTCTCCTCCATTTCATTTATTCCTGCTATAATCTTTGTTATTTCTTTCTTTCTGTTTGTTTTGGACTTGGTTTGCTGTTCTTTCTCTAATATTTTCAGTTGTTCAGTTATATTCTTTATTTTAGCATTTTCTTCTTTTTTAATATAGGCATTTAGGGCTATAAATTTCCTTCTCACCACTGCCTTCACTGTACCACATATGTATTGATAAGTTGTATTCTTCTTTTCATTTGTCTCAAAATATCTACTAATTTCTCTTTCAATTTCTTCTTTGACCCAATGATTGTTTAGGAGTATATTGTGTAGCCTCTATATATTTGTCAATTTCCCATCTTCTGTCCAATTATTGATTTACAGCCTCATTTCATTAGGATCAGAGAAGGTGCTTTGTAAAATTTCAGTCTCCTTACATTTATTGAGAGCTGTGTTGTGGCATGTCATCAATACTGAAGAAAGATCCAGGAGCACTTGAGAAGACTGTATAACCTGCTGATGTGGGGTGTAATGTTCTGTATAGATCTGTCAACTCTACATTGTTTATCATATAGTTCAAGTTTTCTGATTCTTTTATGATCAACTACCTAGTTTTTCTATATATTGTTGTGAGTGGTGTTTCAAGACTCCAGCTATTATTGTACAGACATCTATTTCTCCTTTCAGTTTTGCTAGAATATGCCTCATGTATTTTGGGGAACCAAGTTTAGGAGCATAGATAATTATTACTGTCATTCCTTCTAATGGATGTAGGATGACTGAATACCTGAAAGTAACATTTTTCTCTCCCTGTTGCTAGGATACAAAGGAAAGAATTGTATGTAAAATAGAAGGCAATGAGATGCAACCCTCTCGTTCTGCAAAATCCCATTTTTGGTGGTCACGAATATCCTGTTGAAGCAATGAAGTACAAAAACCAGTTGGTAATACCTGCACAGAAGAAGCCCCTTGCTGTCCTCACTTGAATTTGCTTAATTAACATAGTAAATATCCCACCCAGAGGTGGCGTTATCCACCCTTTTTGATCATGCCATGTATGTGCAAGTGTGATTTCCTGAACATACTAATCATACAGTTATATAAATAGCTATGTATGATCATCCATATGCATAAAAGCTAATGGATAATCAAAGCCAATTCTAAGTAGTAACTTAGGTATTTAAGGAAGAGTAAAACCACAGCACAGGGAGTCAGGTATGAGTCACTTTAGATTGATCTTGGCTCCTTACCTCTGCAGACAATAAATGTGAGTATGTCTAATTTTTGTATTGAAGTTTTCTTTATGCTGTCTCTGGTTATCCATAAAGGCTCTGCCTTGAGGCCTAACATGTCCTTTTGATAAGCCTATGAAGTCCACTTTTCTGGGGCAGTGCAGATGCTTCATCAAATAGTGCTGGGAGAACAGGCTATCTATAACCAAAATAATGAAAGAGGACCCCATTTCAGTCAGTATATCAAGATCTCTTAAAAATGGATCAAAGACCTAAACATAAAAGCCAGGACAATAAAATTCACAGAAGATAATGTAGTAAAACACCAATACCTTGTATATGTAAATGTTTACATAGGCTTTCATTATGCTATTCCCATAGTATATGCCCTTGGTGCAATTTAGAAGGAAAGAGGGGTTTTGACCACCAATAATAAAGAGACTAAACATCCAGAGACTATATTATCCCTACTATCAGCTGTATTGCTGCCCATAGAATTTGCAGTATTGCACTACCCCAGACACCAAAGGTCTGACTGCTATTTGTTAAAAAGGAATGTAAAGCTGACATGGTAGCAAAAGAGGCCATGCAAACACATTCCAAAGTTAAAAACACAGGAGAATTAGCTCTTATCTCAACTTTGAACTTCTCCTTATTTATCACAGGTTATGAAACAAAAGATCTAGCCAGAGCTAAAGAATGGAGATTTACTATAAAATCAACAGAAGGATGGCTACATTTAGAATCAGGCCTAGTTTGCTTAGCAGAAAAATTAGTGGAACCTGTACTATTATATTGGCATTAGGGAATCCACTATGGAAAGGAAGTCTTTGCAGCATAGATTAGAGAAACATATATCAGGACAAAAATTTCAAACAGTAAATTCATAAGATTATGAAGATATGTTTTATGTCATAAAAATAAGCTAAAGACTAACAAATCCCTTCTGACAGCAGAGTTGCAAGCTTAAACCTTTTTATTTGTAAAAGACTGGTAAATATATTTTACAGTGATACCAAATGAGCCAGAAATTCCACTATCATCTAATTTTGGTTGACACATTCTCATTAGGTAGAAGTCTTCCCTACCCACACTGAAAGAGAAACTTAAGTCATAAAAGTTTTTTTTTAATGAAATAATACCTAGATTTGAGATCTGTAGCAATTTGATATTGGTTATGAATTCCAAAAATAGATTTGGATTATGTTTGTAAACTGGTTTTTTCCTCTGGACATATTAGATTATATTGGATTCAGAGGTTTCACTTTTTTTTTTCCACAATCATATTTATTTTTGTTCTTAGAGAAGGTCCATATTTCTTTCAGCGTACACTATGTGTGTAGTATGTTACAGTAAATGGATTAGCAAGAGTGTGGCAGGAGAGAGCATTGTTTCTTAAGAATAAATAATCCATTTGAGAAGTTTCCTACAATTAGTGAAGATTAATACAGAAGTAGTTGGAAAAATATAGTGCTTTATTTTTAAGATATATATAGTCTACTGAGAGTGTTAAGGTAATATTTATGGTCCATAGATGAGTTAGAATAATTGAAGAAGCAAAGTATGAGTTTATGATCCTGAGAATAGAATAGTTTTATGTATAAACAAGGGAAGTTCACATACTTTAACAAGATATCAGGAAGGAAGACACAGTCTGTGTGTACAGATATATTTGTTTTGTATATTTGATAGTGTGAAATGGCTAGCCTTGTTTTATGTATGCTCTTACTTTGAAATTAAAATGGCATTGGTATTTTTTTATTTTCTTTTTTTTAATATATATTTTAAAAGATGATTAGATTACATAAATGTTACACAAAAATTACAAGGATTCCCATGTTCCCCACCACCCACACCTCCCATAACATTGCACAAAAACATCTTTCATTAGTGTGGCACATCACCTACAATGGATATACACATCCTGGGGCTTTGTCATTAAGTATGGACCATAGTTCACATTGGAGACTACACTCTCTCCCACACAGTTTTGCATGTTATATGCTGATGTAAAAGTAAAATAGCCTGTATCTGTCATTGTAATGTCACTCAAGATAATTCCCAAGTCCTGAAAAAACCCCTGTATTACAACTGCTTTTTCCTTCCCTGCCCTAAAAGTGTCCGGTGGCCACTGGCTCCACCTCACTGTTGTAATTTATTCACATTACTTGAATCACAATATGTCTACAACAGAATACCAGAATACCAGTGAGTCCACACTAGTCCATAGCTCTTCCCCCAATCCTGAGGAGTTTGGGATGCTGAGGTCCACTCCACCTTCAAGTGAGAAGGGGCTTATATCCCATGGGTATGATGGATGGGATTCTCCTGTCTGCAGCTGCAGGCTCTCTCCATTCACTGGGATGGCCGTTATACATCATCATCTCCTCACCAGGTGACTTGGGTGAGTCCATTGCCCTGTAGAGTAGGAGTTGCAGCTCTACTGAGATTCCAGGCACAGCTGGCACATGGGCAGGCCAAAGTGTCCAGTCTCTGGAAGTACACCTAGAAACTCCAACGCCACATATAGGTTTGAATAGGAGGGACTGATGGATCATGTGCAGGGAGGACTTATTTGAGTCCAACTCTGTCAATGTCAGAAGCACAGATTCCAAAGTATAGCCCACTGAAAAGGCATCAATCTCTGGAGCTATTCCCCCTTATATAGGACCTGGGTGGCTCCAGAGCCCTCAGAAGCCCTTCTGTGTGGGATGATATTCACTTTGGTATTTTATGAAATCCTACTGGGGTATGCATAAGCATTACCTCCGAGATGACCTCCGACTCTCTTTGAAGTCTCTTAGCCACATGAATTAATTTGTCTTTTTCTTTACTAAAAATAAAATATAATTAAAGGATTGGGACATTAAAAAATGAGAAAAACAAAAAAAAATTTTTCAATTATTTTTTTCCTTTTATCATTGCATTATCGGGTATCCAGTCTGTACCATGGCACCTTCCCCCTCTCACTCCCCAGTGTCTCACAAATTTTCATTTAATTTTCAAAGAAGTTTTAGGTCACAGCAAAGATACACACAGAATATTAGAGACTCTCTTACCCAACCTCCTCTCCCTTCCCTCACCCCATATTAAAATTTTTTGTATGTGGATGGTAGCATAATTATAACTGTTACACAGATTGTGAAACATAACTGCTAAACATTGTCAATGGTTTACAGTATAGTTTACAATTTAGATGGTACAGTTTAATAATTTTTGATGATATTTACCATGTCCTGTGTCCATTACTGTAAGGTAATGAAAAACAATTCCCATGATCACTAAATACTGCCTGTTTGATCTTTTCTGTTCCTTCCTCTACATCCCCCTGGGGCAAATGACACCCCCCTGTCTTGATTCTTTGGATGACAAGACTCATAGTTACATGCAACAAAAGGTCATGATATGCTAATTATCCTCCCCTGTTAGGATCCACCCTTGTTCCTAAAGAAAACCCACCTGTCTGTTTCTGGGTGAATCGGTACTCCCAAAGATGGGGGTCCGTCTCCTTCCCACCCACTGTGTGGGTCTCCACTCCCCAAAACCACACATTATGACAGGATGAACACTCACACACTCCCTAGAAGACTATTCCAGATGAGCCCCGTCTTGAATGCCCCCCGAACATACACCCTAACCCAGTGACACTACCTTGTCATATTATCATAAGAGCATTCCCACTCCTGCACTTTCAACCTCATACCCACAAATCCCATGTTCACCTAGTCCCTCTCCCATCTATCCATCCAGTATCCTGGGTATTCTAACTTGTCCTTCCTAATCTACCCACCTGTCAATGCTGCATCACCAATGCCAGTAATATCACTACACACCTGTCCTATCCTTCAATATGCAACTATACTCTCTCACTTTACCATAGATTATGTCTGTATGGGTGATGACTCACAACCTTCTCTTCTCTTTCTTTCCCTTGTTAACCTATCTTTCAGAAAATGGTTTTCAGAGACTGCTCACGTTCCTCAATTCAATTCAGTGAGGTCATATGCTGTTCATCCTTCAATGCCTGGCTTGCTTCACTCAACATAAGGTCTTCAAGATTCATCCATGTTATTCCATGTGTTAGCACTTTATTCCTTCTTACAGGTGAGTAACATTCCATTGTATGTATGTATCACATTTTGTTTATCCATTCTTCTGTTGATGGGCACCGGGACTGATTCCAACTTTTGGCAATTGTGAACAATGCCCCTATGAAAATTGGGGTGCTTATATCTGTTCATGTCTTTGTGTTCAATTCTTCTGGGTATATACCCAGCAGTGGAATTGCTGGATTATATGGAAGATCTATTGTTAGTTTTCTGAGAAACCGCCAAACTGTCTTCCACAGTGTCTGGACCATTCCACAATCCCACCAGCAGTGGATGAGGGTTCCTATTCCTCCACATCCTCTCCAACACTTAGAGTCTGCTGTTTTTTTAATAGCTGCCATTCTGATGGGTGTAAGATGGTATCTCAGTGTAGTTTTGATTTGCATTTCCCTAATAGTTAGCAATGTCAAGCATGTTTTCATGTGTTTTTTAGCCATTTGTATTTCTTCCTTGGAGAAGTGTCTTTTCAGGTCCCTTGCCCATTTTTTAAATGGGTTGTTTGTCTTATTTTAGAGGTGTAGCATTTCTTTATATATGCAGGATATTAGGCTCCTTTCAGATATATGGTTGCCAAATGTTTTCTCCCATTATGTAGGCTGCCTTTTTATTTTCTTAATAATGTCCTTTGAGGTGCAGAAGTTTTTTATTTTGAGGAGATCTCAATTTTCTATATTTTCTTTTGCTGCTCGTGCTTTGGGTGTGAAATTCATGAAAGCATTTCCTATTACAAGGTCCTATAGGTGCTTCTCTACATTATCTTCCAAGGTCTTTATGGTTTTGGCTCTTATATTTAGAACTTTGATCCATCTTGAGTTGATTTTTGTATAAGGTGTGAGATGGTATACCTCTCTCATACTTTTGGATATGGATATCCAGTTCACCAAGCAACACTTGTTAGAGGCCATTCTCTCCCAACTGAGTGGGCTTCATGGCCTTGTCAAATATCAGATGACTGTATATGCAAGGATCTATATCAGAACTCTCAATTCAGTTCCATTACTCAGTATGTCTATCCTTGTGCAAATATCATGCAGTTTTGAGCACTGAAGCTTTGTAGTATGTTTTAAAGTCAGGTAATGTGATACCTCCAACTTCATTTTTCTTTTTTAATATGTCTTTGGCATTTTGGGGCTTCTTACCATTCCAAATGTATTTTGTAGTTAGTTTTTCCAGTTCCTTATAAAATACAATGTTGATTTTTATTGGGATTGCATTAAATCTGTAGATTAGTTTGAGTAGGATAGATACCTTGATGATGTTTAGTCTTCCTATCCATAAACAGGAAATATTCTTCCATTTATGTAAATCTTCTTTGATTTCCTTTAACAGTGTTGTGTAGATTCTGTATATAGGTCCTTTACATCTTTAGTTAAATTTATTCCTAGGTATTTCATTATTTTAGTTACTATTGTAAATGGTATTTTTTTTCTTGATTTTCTTCTCAGATTGCTCATTATTGCTGTACAGAAATACTACTGATTTTTGAGCATTGATATTATACCTGTGTCATTACTGAAATCCTTTATAAGTTCCAAAAGCTTTGTTGTAGATTTCTCAGGGCTTTCTATGTATAAGATCATGTCATCTACAAATAATGAAATTTTTACTTCTTCTTTTCCAGTTTGGTTACTTTTTATATGTTGCCTCAGTGCTCGAGCAAGTACTTCTAAGACAATTTGAAATAGGAGTGGTGATCGTGGGCATCCTTGTCTTGTTCCCGATCTCAGAGGGAAGACTTTTAGCATTTCACCATTGAAGATGATGTTAGCTTTGGGTTTTTCATATATACCCTTTATCATATTCAGAAAGATTCCTTCTATTCCTATCTTTTGCAGTGTTTTTATCAGGAAAGAGTGCTGCATTTTGTTGCATGCTTTTTCTGCATCTATAGAGATGATCATGTAATTTTTCTTTCAATCTGTTTATGTGGTGTATTACATTGATTGATTTTCTTATATTGAACCATCCTTTCATACCCGGGATGAAACCCACTTGGTCATGGTGTATAATCCTTTTGATATGTTGTTGAATGCGATTAGCAAGTATTTTGTTGAGGACTTAAGCATCTAAATTTATTAGAGAAATTGGTTCATAATTTTCCTTTCTTGTGGTATCTTTGTTTGGTTTTCATATTAGGGTAATGTTGGCATCGTAGAATGAGTTTTGCAATATTCCTTCTACTTTTATTTTTTGGAAGAACTGAAGCAGAATTGGTGTTAGCTCTTTCCGAAAGGTTTGGTAGAATTCAGCTGTGAAGACATCTGGTCCTGGGCTCTTCTTAGCTGAAAGGTTTTTGATGACTGAGTCTATCTCTTTATTTGTAATTGGACTGTTGAGTTCATCAATTTCTTCTTTCATCAATGTAGGCTGTTTGTGAGTTGCTAGAAACTTGTCCATTTCCTCTAAATTATCATTCTTGTTGGCATATAATTTTCCAAAGTATCCTCTTATGATACTCTTTATTTCTGTGGGGTCAGTAGTGAAGGCCCTTGCTCATTCCTTATTTTGTGTAATAGCATCTGTTCTCTCTTTTTCTTTGTTAGTCTGGCTTAGGGATTGTCAATTTTATTGATCTTCTCCAAGAACAAGCTTTTGGTTTTGTTTATTTTTTTGTAGTGTTTTCTTATTCTCTATTTCATTTAGTTCTGCTCTAATCATTGTTATTTCCTTCTTTGTACTTCCTTTAGGTTTAGTTTGTTGTTGTTTTTCCACTTCCTCCAAGTGTGCAGGTAGGTCTTCAATTTTAGCTCTTTCTTCTTTTTTAATATATGTAATTATGGCTATGAACTTCTCTCTCAGGACAGCTTTGGCTGCACCCCATTAGTTTTGATATGTTCTGTTGTCATTTTGATTAGTTTCAAGATAGTTACTGATTTCTTTTGAGATTTCTTCCTTGACCCACTGTTTCTCTAAGAGTGTGTTTTTACTTCCTTATCTTTGTGCCTAATCTGTTTCTCTGGCCCTTAGTGATTTCCAATTTCAGTCCATTGTGGTCAGAAAAATTACTTTGTATAATCTCAAACGTCCTGAATTCATTGAGAGTTTTTCTATGGCCTAGCATGTGGTCTATCTTGGAGTATGATCCATGTGCACTCGAGAAGAATGTAAATCCTGCTGTATTTGGGTGTAGTGTTCTGTGTATGACTATCAGGTACAGGTCTTCTAATGTGTTGTTCAGAGTCTTTGTTTCTTTATGATTCTCTGTGTAGATGTTCTGTCTAATGGTGATAATGCTATATCAAAGTCCCCCACTATAATTGTAGAGACATTTATTTCTCCACTTATTTTCTCCAGAGTTTGCCTCATGTATTTTGAGGCACCCTGATTAGATACATAAATGTTTATGATTGTTCTCTCTTCTTGAGAGATTACCAGTTTTAGTAATATATAGTGTCCATCTTTGTCTCTTACAATAGTTTTGCAGTTAAAGTCTATTTTGTCTGATATTAGGATTCCTACTCCTGCCCTTTTTTGGCTATTGTTTGCTTGTAAAATTGTTTTCCAGCCATTCACTTTCAGCCTTCTTGGATCCTTGGGTTGAAGGTGGGTTTCTTGTAGACAGCATATAGATGGATCATATTTCCTTATCCATTCTGCCAATCTGTGTCTCTTGAGGGGTGAATTTAATCCATTAATATTCAGTGTTATTACTCGCAACGAATTTCTTACTTCAACCATATTTTCTTTGGGTTAATGTATGTCATATGTTGTTTTTATTTCTCTTTTTGTCTTTTTAGTTGCTTTTACCCTCTCCTCCAACTCCCTCTCCCTTGTTTTTTCCTTTTAACCTGTAGAACTTCCTTTAGTATTTCTTGAAGCGCAGGTTTCTTATTGGCATATTCTCTTAATTTCTGTTTATCTGTTAATATTTTGAACTCTCCATCATTTTCAAATCATTTTCGAATGTCAATTTTGTTGGATAGAGAATTTGTGGCTGGAATTTTTTTTCTTTTAGTACTTGGACTATGTCATACCACTGTCTTCTTGCCTCCATGGTTTCAGATGAGAAATCCGCACTTAATCTTATTGTGCTTCCCTTCTATGTGATGGTTCTCTTTTCTCTTGCTGCCTTGAGTATTGTCTCTTTGTCTTGAGCATTGGATATTTTGAAAAGTGTATATCTGGGGATTGGCCTGCTGGGATTTATACTCTTTCGGGTGCGCTGTGCTTCCTGGATCTGCACATCCATCTCTCTCAATATGTTTGGGAAGTTTTCAGCCATTATATCCTTCAACACTCCTTCCTTTCCCTGTCCCTTCTCTTCTCCTTCTGGGATGCCTACAATGCATATGTTTTTTTGTTTAGTGTTGTTGGTTAAATCCCTGATTTTTTCTGTCTTTTTATCTCTCTGTTCTACTATCTGTTTGATTTCAGATGTATTGTCTTCCACATCACTAATTCTTTCTTTCCCTGTTCAAATCTGCTGTTATGTGAATCCAGCTTCTTTTTGATTTCTTGGATTGTGCCATTGATCACCATCATATCCATTATCTTTTTACGTGTGTTTACAATTTCTTTAGTATGTTCTCCTAGTGTCTTCTTAATATCCTTAATCTCTTCCTTCACTTCTTTATGTTGGCCCATGCTATTTGTTTGGAAAGCTTTGATTAGTTGATCAATGTTCTGCATCTCTTCCTGGTTTTTAGTTTGCTCATTACACTGGTCCATGTCTTCCTTTTTCTCAGTGTGGTTTGCAATTTTTTGTTGCCCTCTAATCATCATTTTATCTTGATGGGTTTATTCCTTTGATTAGCTTCTCTCTCTGCTCTAGAGTTTTATTTAGCTGGTGTTTCTGTGTGTGTGTTAAGTTTTA
>JAQZBX010053532.1:0-18859 GCA_029593785.1 Cabassous unicinctus | reverse complement strand
TTTTTTTTTTTTGCCCTTTCTCTGTTGTTTTTGTAAGTGTGTTGAGCCCTACCTACCTATTCTGATGCCATCTTCCCAAAAATCTTCTGCTTCCAATTCTTGATCTTGCCTACAGGGTTAATTTCAGGTCTTAAAAATCACTGAGCTTTACACTAATGATATCTATATGCATATGATCCACATAAAAATTTTAAAGCATAGAAAATCTTATTTTGTTGTTCATTCTCTAATAAACTCTATAAATGCTTGTTACTCAAATGCTCTTTGAATTAGTCTTAACATCTTACAGATTTTTCCCTTAATGAAATAATAAATACATTTTTGGCATGTAAACATTTTATATTTCTATGAGTCAAGTTTTTCACATTTTGAAAAGTATAGGTTAGCATTTTTTAAGAGTGTCATCTTTTCTCAAATTATTCTCTTTCTTATTTCAAATTGAACTTTCTTTATATCTGTCTTTTCCATTTTTTCTTTCCTTAAATATATTTTGTATGGTAAGAATCATTCTTGTATTTTACTGAATTTGTCATTTTCTGCTTTTTCTTATTTTTGTTAAATTTTTTTTTAAAAAAAGATTTATTTTAGTGTTATTTATTTATCCTCCCCTTGCTGCTGTGCATTTTTTCTGTGTCTGCTTGTCTCCCTTTGTTTCATCAGCTCACCGTGCCTCGCAGGCCATCAGCTCACTGTGTCATGCAGGCTGGCTTGCCTCCTCCAGGAGGACCTGGGTTGGATTCTGGGGGCCTCCCATATTGTAATGGTGAGTCCGACCAGTTAAGTCACATCCGCTTCCCATATTTTTGTTAATTTCTGAGTTCTTTGAATCTTGTTTCCAAATCTTCCAGATGTATTAATCTCAGACCAGAAAAATGTAAATTTTATGATGCTTTCAGATTCTGTTTTTAAATTTTTGTTTATATTATTTTAAAGTGTTAAGTCAATGTATTCATTTGCTAAACTAAAGTCTATTTTATGCTCTTATGATAATAACGTTTGGAGCATTATTTTATTTATCATATCTCATATTAAGTACCATCCTATAGAGTTTATTTGTAATTCTTCTATTTTCCCATATTTAAATGTGATAGGCATTTTGACGATCAGAAAGAGGTACAGATGTAGATTAGGAATTGGTCAAAGTAGTATTTCCAGTTTCATGCACAGAAATCACTCACATTTCCATCATGGCTTTAAGATATTATCTCAAGAGCTATTTTAATGTTCAAAGTCACGCTTGATTAATGAGCACTCTCTATATATATTTCTTGGAATCCCATAGCTATACAGGTATTGCCTTCCTAAGTGGCACCATGTACTCTGGTCCCCTTATATTGTTGTAACAGTCCTTTCTGAGACCTATGTCATCTGAAACTTCCTTATTATTTGAAACTTTCCTTCCAGTGTTTCCACCCTTATCAATTTTCTTTTGCCTGCTTTGTCTCAATTTCATTCAAATTTCTTTTTATCATTCCTTTCTTTTTTCTCTCTCTTTCAAATAGATTATTTACTCAAATGTCTGGTAACATTTTCTTGTCTGCTCATTTTTAAAATGTGTCACTGAATGGCATTTTTAAGGTCATGTTTCATCATTTCATTCAGATTTTGGTTCCAATGTTACCTTACCATGGAGGCCCACTTCAAAAACTCTTTGAAATATGTCAGACATCCCATCTTACTAAAATGTTTTTGGTATACTTTTTCTCAGTTTTGCTTCTCTTTATGATCTTTCTAGTCCCTTACATGACTATTTGTTGTGTTTCTTGCTTACAGATAGGTTCTCAAATATCTTATTGGATAAATAACTTATCAAAAGCATCTAGAGAATTGAAAAAAAGTAAAAATTATGTTTGCTCTATCTTCTCTACCAAAGTAAATTTCTCTATTTATGTCCCCAGTGTATATATGTTTGTGTGTGTGTGCACCTGTGCATTTGTGTGCCTATGTGCACTAATTCATCTGGGTTGGAATACAATAATAGTCTCAATTCATAAAATTAAAGTTCTGTAGTCCTTTATACTTTTTGTCACATTTTCCACATGCCTATATCATTTTGTAAATTCATTACATCAATAAAAATCTTTGAAAAAGCTCACTATGTATACCTTATTTACTCCAAACACAGCACTTTATAATTTAAGCCATGCAGAAGTATAATGAGTTAGTATCACTATCACCTTATGTGCAAGAGTTTGCAAAAGATATATTGTCATTACCATATTACAGTTTATTATGCTTACTAATTTATTGCAATATAAATTACATTGAAAAGATGATTTCATTGAAAAGATGAGAAACAAGGGCCTCAGCAAAGTTAAGTGGTAACCCATGTCAGAGCTTCTTATATAAGTTTATGTCTCATAACTTAAGATTTTTAATATAGCATTGAAACATATATATGTATTTTCTAAGATATTTTAAATGAGAAACCAAAGAACTCTGTTCATTCAACAAATATCAACATGAAGTGTATTATTTCAGAAACATTTGCTTTTGTTAATAACTAAATTCTCATTTTGTTTTTCTGAATCTGAAGATAATTGGAATATATGCCACTTGAGGCATCTTCAGTGGGTTACAATGGCTAAGTGGATATAAACTATCTAAATAAACCATATTCATAGTACAACCTATATCTGCTTTTGCTGTTCCATAGGTAAGAGGAAACTTAAGATAATTTGCAGAATATATTGGGAGATAGAATGTAAAATATCAACTTCAAATATATTATGAAACCTCTAGTTCTAAAGACTTAAGTTTTTTGCCTATTGCTTAGGTAACTAGAAATTATCCATCAAAACATGATTTATATAGTGTTCTTAATAAGTATTGTACCCCACATTCATTGGAAGACAGCAAAGATAAAGGAAACTATATCATTTATACTGGTAGTGGCAAATAAAATTAGGTGGATGCTTTCCTTTTCCTATGGAAGAAGATAATCTAGTTAAAAGTAAGATCAATGGAAGTAAAATCCAAACTTATAGAGTCATGAAATTTTATTAATAAAGGACAGGAATCTTTCAGCTATCTGGTGTCAACAATTATCTTAAGTTTGTTTTTCTAGTTTTCTCATCTAGAAGCTATTGCAGATTACTTAATCTGTTTCATAGTCTCTTAATGATAGTCTTTTTGATTCATACTTTCTCTTGTCTTAATGCTTAAATATATTCACATACAACAGTAATAATGTTTTTTTTTAATTTTATCTAGTGGCAATGGGCGTTTGTAGAATATATATTTCTTCTTTAGTCAAAATAATTACTTTGTGTGTTTCTAGGAATTTATCCATTTTTTTCTAGGTTATCTAATTTGTTGTTTTACAGTTGTTCATAGTATCCTCTTATAATCCTTTTTTATTCCAGTGGGGTCATTAATTATTTCCTCATTTCATTTCTGATTTTAGTTACCCAAAATACATTAGTAGATTTTATATCAAAAAGTGAGTTGATATTTACCTTAATATGTTCCTTCTCCAACACTCTTCCTTTCTTTAGATAGATCTGAGCTTTTGGCTTATTTCATTTTTCATCTCTCTGAAGCACTCCTTTAATGATTCCTGCAAAGCAGCTTTATTGGTGACTAAGTTCCTCAATTTCTATTTCTTGGAGAATGCTTTTATTTCTCCTTGACTTTTGAAAATGAACCTGGCTGCATACAAATCTCTTAGTTGATATTTTTTTATTTTCTCCTTTCAACACTTTATATATTTTCACTTCACTCTCTTCTTGAATGGTTTCTAAGGAAAAGTCTGATCTAGTTTTTAATCTTGCTCCTCTAGAGTTGCTGTTTGATTTCTCGGCTTTTTAAGAGATTTTAGCATTGTCTTTGGCTTCTACAGTTAGAATATGATATAACTAGAGTTTTTTTGTGTGTTTGTTTTTTTGTATTTGTTTGTTTTTAAATCTATCAAGTTTTGTCTTCCCTTAGCCTCTTGGATTAATGATTTATAATCTGTCAATAATTGAGAGAAATTCTTATCCATTTATACTTCAAATGTATATTTTATTTTTTATTCTCTTTTTCATTCTGGACTTCCTTTTTACACATATGTTACACATTATCCACAGTTATTAGATAGTCTCTTCAGTTTTTTCATTCTTTTTTAAAAAATTTTTGCCCTTCAATTTGGAACATTTCCATTGATATATCTTCAAGCTTACTGATACTTTACTTGACTTTTCTAGTCTTCCAATGATCTCATGAAAGACATCTTTTATTCCTGTTAAAGTGTTTGAGATGTACCATTTCCTTTTTATTATTTTGTAGATTCTCCATCTCTTTGCTTACATTATCCATCTGCATTTTCATGCTATCCAATTTTTACATTAGTGTTTTAGCATTGCAATCATAGTTATTTTAAGTTCTTTGTCTGATAATTTCAACATCTCAGGCACATCTGCATCTGGTTCTGATGCTTACCCTGACCTTTAGATTCATTTTTGCATTTTAGCTTTCTTTGCGATATATTTTTTGAAACTCAGGCATGATGTATTTATTAAAAGAAACTGATCCAAGGGCTATAGAAAGGTTGTTTTGCTAACAGGCATAAAAACAACATTCTTCTCATTGTACATTTCCATCAAAGCTCTTGGGTGATCAGGTACATTTCAATGAGTAGTAATATTTTGAAAGGAAAGTTTTTTTTCCCTTGTACAATAGTTCTTAACAGAGGTTTTAAAGTATTCATTAAATCATGTGGTAAACAGATAAGATGTCATCCAGAATTTGTTGTTTCATTTATAGAGCACAGGAAAATTATATTTGGCATAATTCTTAAAAGCCCTAGAATATTTGGAATGAGAATTGTATATTGGCTTAAGCTTAAGTCACCAGCTGCATTAACCTCTATTAAGGGAGATAGCCTATCTCTTGAAGTTATGAAGCCATGCATTAACTTCTCTCTATGAAAATCTTAGATAGCTTCTTCTTCCAAAATAAAGCTGCTTCATCTATACTGAAAATCTGTTGTTTAGTTTAACCACCTTCATCAGTTATTTTAACTAGATCCTCTTTATAACTTGCCACAGCTTCTAAATCAGCACTTGCTGCTTCCCATTGCTCCTTCAGGTTACAGAGACTGCTTCTTTCCTTAAACCTCATGAACCACCCTCTGCAACTTCTTCTTTCTTCTTCAGTTTCCTCACCACTCCCAGCCTTCATAAAATTGAAAAGAATTAGAAAATTGCCCTGATTAAGCTTTGGCTCAAGGGAATACTGGGCTCATTTGATCTTCTAATAGAGCTCTAAAACATTTTCCATTTCAACAATAAGGCTGTTTTGCTTTATTATCATTCATGTTTTCACTGGAGTAACATGTTTAATTTCATTAAAGAACTTTCCCTTTGCATTTACAACTTGGCTCACTATTTGGCACAAGAGGTCTAGATTTTGGCCTATCATGGCTTTCCACATGTCTTCCTCAATAATTAGCTTAATCACTTCTGTCTTTTAATTTAAAGTGAGAGGCTTGAGGTTCTTCCCTTCACTTGAATACTTAGAAGCCATGGTAGGGTTATTAATTGGCCTTATTCAGATATTTTTTTAGTCTCAGGGAACAGAAAGGTCTTTGGAGAAGGCAAAGACAAGGAAATACAGTAGATGGAGCAGTTAGAATACACATAGTATTTTCTCTTAATTTTGCAGTCTTACATGTGTGAGGTCCCTGGTGCCCCAATTAAATTACATTAGTAATAAAAAAGATCACTGATCACACATAACCATAACACAGTTAATAGTAATTAAAATGTTTGAAATATTGGGAGAATTATCAAAATGTGATGAAAAGACACAAAGTGAGCAAGTCTCGGGAAAATGGTGCTAATAGACTTGCTCAGTGCAGTCAGTGCTACCCCAGTGCTTGAAAATATAAATATTGCAGTATCTGTAAGGGCTAAAACAATGTGCAATCAAACAAAATATGTATAAAAGGAAATTTCTTGATAATACAGGGTTATTTTGCTATAACTGCAAAAGTTTTTATATGTAATTGGACACAATTTTGATTTTTGATTCCATAGAAATGTGATTTT
Source organism: Cabassous unicinctus (assembly GCA_029593785.1). Classification (NCBI taxonomy): domain Eukaryota; kingdom Metazoa; phylum Chordata; class Mammalia; order Cingulata; family Chlamyphoridae; genus Cabassous; species Cabassous unicinctus. The sequence continues at coordinate 12,827 of JAQZBX010053532.1, read as the reverse complement.
TATAAGAAGTAGAGTATGTTCTCCATTTAAAAAAAACAGAATTTAACAGCCAATAAATTATAGTGTGACTCGTCAACTTCAAGAACTTAAGAAACAAATGTGTATGTGTGCAAGTGTGTGTAGATAAATGAAGCACTAGCTGCAGAATGACCCCTGAAGCAATTTCAAGGTATACGTAGAGATTTTCATATCACCAAAAGAAGCAGTAAAGCTTTGCTCAAAATGAATTTATCATCTTAAAAAGAAATATATTTTTCCCATGAAGAAAGAATTGCAGATTATTTTTTAATGTAAATGCTGATGAATGAACTCTCTCAGTCATTGCTAGTGAATGCAGAAGGTTTAATACATCCCCAAATTTATAAATCCTGAGAAATATGTGATCATTTCAGATTTTCATAACAATATTTGAAACTTCCTTTCACAGCAAATATGAGTCATATATACAAATTGTTTACAGTTAATTCTTATATTTTGATAAATATTCAAAGTTTAACTTAAAGAGGCCTCATTACCTGACAAAATGCAACACCTTTAAAAATCAACATTTGAAATATAAAACTGAAAGTTCTTTCAATTTGAAAATGAATGTATATATTACAAAAATGCAATTTTAATTTATTAATGATAAAATAGGAATTGAAATATTTACCTCTAGAATAACTATATAAAGGATTATATTATGAATAATGTATATTACTAAGGGTAATTTAAAGTAGCACTAATATGGATAATGGAAATATTAACTCCTCTATAATTGGGTCTATAATCATAGACTCAATTCTTCAGAAAACTATGCAATTCCTAACAGAGCTTCAAAACACATGAATCAAAATTTGTCAAAATTGAAAGAAGGAATGTAATTAAAATAATAATAACATTGAATAATTGTCAGGGATAAAATTCTAATTTAAAAAAAATGTGGGCCAAATAAGTCATATTTCCTTTCTGTTTCTCATTTCTCATCTTCTGCCAAGTTATTTTACACTTAGAGGTGATATAAAGAAAGATTAAGCAAAAAAAAGTTGTCATAAAATTAGTTTTGAAAATTATTCTTTCTTTAGCTTTTGCTTATATTGTTTGAAAGTACATTTAAAGACTATAAAAATTTTTTTTCTATCCTGAAAGAAAAACTCCCTTGTAGTAATTCTGCAGGGAGTAAGCAGACATTATTGAGGTGGCACTGACATAGAATATCACTATTTGTCTCTCATTTGGTTTAAACCCAATGGGACCAAATGTGAAATAAATTGATGATGACTTTTTAAGCTCCAAATAAATTTTTCTCAGTGTCATTAAATTTTTGATGAAAAGAATAATTGTACTTTCAAAATCTCATCTTGTAGTAATTTTGCAAGGAGTAAGCAGACATTATTGAGGTGGCGATGACATAGAATATCACTATTTGTCTCTCATTTGGTTTAAACCCCAATGTGACCAAATGTGAAATAAATTGATGATGGCTTTTTAATTTCCAAATAAGTTTTTCTCAGTATCATTGAATTTTTGATGAAAAGAATAATTGTACTTTCAAAAACTCATCAAATATAGAATGTTATTTTGTAACTCCTTGATTCATGCCACAAATTATTTCCTGATATTCTAGAGTGTAAATAGTTTTGCTAGTAATAGGAGTTGTTTCTAAATCTCAGTAGAAATTATTCCTTATTGTTAATTGATGCAATATTTAAATAAAAAAAATTTTCACCTGGTTATATATAGGAGAAGGGAGCATTTTCCCATTAACTTAATTATAAAATATTTACTCTTTGCAGCCTTGATTTTTATGTTCTTCTCTCATGTTTCTTATATTATAATATAAGTTAATAAATGAAAAAAATTAAAGGAGTTGCACAAACACTGTTGTGTCAGAATACAGCAATTGCCTCTGCTGTGCAAATTAATTAGGTGACACTGCCAAAACTGACTGGAGAAATTCTACCAGTTTCCTTGTGATGCTTAAAAATTTCATCCATCAGCTGGTGCACACTCCTAGAATGAAGTTATTTATGCAACATCAACCAGTGAAAGACACATGTAATTTTGGTTTTACATATGTTTTACTACTATAGGTCAAGATATATTATAAATATTTAATAATAAAATGAGGAGGTTACTGAAAATACAGTGTGATAAAAAGTATGTAAACACACAATTATATATATATAAATAAGCATTATAAGCACAAAGGGAATACCTAGATGAAAATACATCTAAGATTAACATTTATGAATGATCTTCATTTCCTTCCTTCAATTTTGTTTTATAATAATTTTTGGGTAACGAACAATGTGTACTCCTATAATAGTGTCACACTATCATAAAAAAATGTTTATTTATGAAAAATGTACCTTTCCATCCTGGTGGTTGTCTGGCCTATCAGGCACAGATTACTTATTTCTGTAGAAATAACTTCTCTTTTATACAGTCATCAATTAGAGCATCACAAAAAAAAAATGAGGCTCAACATTCTGTGGCTTTTAAGAAATAAGGGACTTTCTGATATAAGCTTAACATGGACACATTAGTCCTTGGAACTTGCCAAGCAATCTTCCTTGGAAATTGGTCTGAGGCATGAAGGAATTGTACCTTATTTCTAAATTTAAATCTAAGTGGTGCCATGACATTGACAAGGTGAAAAGTATTCTACTGCTTTATTTGTATTCATAGTAGCTTCTGGTCTACTTGTGAGACATAATGTCCAGGTGAACTTTCCATTTTGACCAGGAACTGAGCACAATTTTTAGGTTGATTTATTTTACCTCAGAACAAAACAAACTGCATGCATGAAAAATTATGTATATATTTTCTCAAAGGAAGCAAATTTTTTAAAACAGATATTTCAGATTCCTTAAATGGTTTACATATTTTATTTGTGAAAATAACTTGAGTTTAACAAATTTCTCAGAAGATACTGGTGGTAGACAAAAATACTCTTCTGAAAGTAAGAGTGTTTAGTTTACCTAAAAATAATGAAGACATTTTTAAAAGGCCATCTATATATATACACATATCATTTAGGCCTTACTGAATAATATCAGGACTGTGGAAATGCAGATATAGAATTGATGGAATCAGCAATTTCCATATCATTATATATAATTTGGGGATAAATTTTATTTATATACTCAGTAAAAAATATATCTTCTATCAATTAATAGGGATATTTACACTATAAAAATAATAGGCCCCATTAAAGTTGTCTAAGTCTAATTTCTGATTTGGTAGTTTTATTAGATAAAGAGCACAGGAAAATATTAATTAAAACTCTCTATTATTGTTTATTACATATCTAGCAGATTTTTTTCTGTTTTTCTGAAATTATTTATAAGTAAGAAATTAGTGTTCTGAGCATGATCTCTGGACTCAACCAATCTTGGTAGAATCACAGGGCCAATACTTAATGGTGTGGCTCTGTAAAAGTTACTTAACTTTCTGTGCCTTTTTTCTCTTCTATAAAATGTGTACACAATAGAAATACCTATCATATGATAGTCTCATCCCAATAAATGTGTTAATAAAAGGAAATATATCAGTGTCAAATTCACTCTATGCAATATATATGATTTTCTATTATACAATTTCCAAATGATTTATACCTAATATTTAAATCGTAGTCAAAGATTTTTTCAATGATATTTTGCAAACTACTTTTATTATAAATTTTTAGAATCACTAAATTAACTTTTTAAAAATTCTAAGTCATTCATATAAACAAAGAATTTTTGAAGTCATTCATATTAAGTATCACCTTTGATTTCTCAACAGATTACAACACTTGAAAGTTATTATGGGAAGTTGGAATAACAAAAATTTGCCTGAATTCATCCTTTTGGGATTGACATATTCTGAAGACATCCTACATGTCCTTTTCATGCTGTTTCTCTTGATATATTTGATTACTCTGCTGGAGAATGCAATGATGATATTGATAATTCACCTGAATCTCCAGCTTCACACTCTTATCCATGTCCATACTTTTACAGTGAAGTTAATCAAAACCTCTACATACATTAGAACCTTCTCAGCCTTCCTCTTATCTCTTAATAAACTTATAATCTAGGTTTTAAATCCATGTGTTTATTTGTATTTAGTTCATATTATTCAGACCATGCAATAGTTGTCCTTTTGTGTCTGACTTATTTTACTTAGCATAATGTCTTTGAGATTCATCCATGTTATCATATGTGTCCTAATTTCTTTTCTTCTTACTGAAGCATAGTATCCCATTGTATGTATATACCACACATTTTGATTATCCATACATTGGTTGATGGACATTTGGGCTGCTTCCATCTTTTGGCAATTGTGAACAATGCCACTATGAAATTGTTGTGCAAATGTCTGTTCACATCAAGGTTTTCAGTTCTTCTGGATAAATTTATAGCAGAGGAATTTTTAGATCATATGACTGTTCTATATTTAGCTTCCTGAGTAACTGCCAACTGTCTTCCACAGAAGCTGCACCATTTTACAACCCCACCAACAGTGAAGGTGCGTTCCTACTTCTCTTTATCCTCTCCAACACTTATTATTTTCTGTTTTTTGTGTGTGTTTTCTTTTAAAACAATGGCTATTCTATGAGGTGTGAGATATCTCATTGTTTTGATTTGCATTTCCCTAATAGCTAGTGATAGTGAACATTTTGTCATGTGGTTTTGACCATTTGTGTTTCCTTTTTGGAGAAATGTCTATTTAAGTCTTTTGTGCATTTTTAAATTGGATTGATTGCTCTTTTATTGTTGATTTGTATGATCTCTTTATGTAGAATGGAAAGCAAACCCTTATTGGATATGTGGTTTCCAAATATTTTCTACCATTTAGTGGTCTGACTTTTCATCTTCTTGATGAAGTCCTTTGAATCACAAAAGCATTTAAGCTTGAGGAAGTACCATTTACCCATGTTTTCTTTCCTTGCTCCTGCTTTCAGTGTAAGGTTAAAAAATCCAGCAACTACCACCAGGACTTGAAGATGTTTTCCTACATTTTCTTGTAGGAGCTTTACGGTTCTAGGCTTATATTTAGATATTTGAACTATTTTGAGTTAATTTTTGTGTGAGGTATGAGATAGAGGTCTTCTTTCTTCCTTTTGTCTATGGATATCTTGTTCACCCAGAAAAATTTGTTGAATAGACTATTCTGAGCCATCTGGGTCGGTCTTACCATTTTGTCAAAAATCACTTGACCATATATGCCATACGTAATTTTTCCTAAGGCACTTGTCATTTCTTGACTTCAATTACTCAACGGACATTACACCTAAATCCTTAGCAAACTTACTCAATTCCAACAAGTATATTTCATTCATTGGCTGTGTCACCAGATGAAATTTTTGGTCTTCTGTTTCACTGAATTTTTCTAACTCTCTTTAATGTTGCAATCTGCAAACCTCTTCAGTACCGAGTTTTGTCCATGAGACTCTACTGTGCTTTATGTTAGCTATGTTGGATGAATATAATATGGGTGATTGTCCTTATTTTTATAAATTTAAAATAAAATATGTACATAGTTCTGATGAAACAAACTCACCAAAAGACTCCCAGTCTTAATGTATTTTTAGAGTAATTTAAAAATTTTCCTTCCTTTCTACCTTTCTCCACTTTTTCTACCCTGTTCTTTAAATGGGTACAGTATGATCTTAATCTAACAAACCTATTAATCTCAGTTAAGACTATTTGCATATGAAACATCTAGAATAGGCAAATTCACAGAGACAGAAAGTCAATTAACAAATATATTTGATTACTGAGGAATAGAGTTAAGTAAAGAAATAAAAATAAAAATAAAAAAGGCCACACATTAGAAATGTAAGGATCCTGATCTTGTAGTAAATACTGTGCCTTAAAACTGTGGATAACACCAAAGAGATCTTCATTAACAAGGAATAATATGAAGCCAGACAATTTCAAAAAGCATTGCCAGTAATTTATTGCCAGCTGGGACAAACCTCAAAACCCCTTACTGAATGACAAAATAATCCTGACTCACTCTAATATATCATTCATCAAGTACAATATATTTTTAAAGGAAATATCAAACATAAGAAAAAGTACAAAAATGTGAACTATATTAATGAAACAAAAGTTAATACCAACAAATTTCCAGATGAATCCAAAGTTTGAGATAGCATACAAATATTTTAAAATAGCTTTATACTTGTATGTAATACTTCTTCACAGTAATTGTCTCTATTTAAAAGTAAGACCAACAATTTGATGTCCATACTAGGTAAATAGTAATAGGATATACAAACATATATCTGCAAATATAAATACATAAATAATTCTGTTCAATGTATTACTATTAGAAAAATAGACCTCTATATTTAAAAGATATGAAAGACAGTATAAAATTACCATAGACCCAATTTTTCAGGAAACTATAAAATTCCTTAACATAGCCTCAATATACATGAAACAAAATTTGTCAAATTATAGAAGGAATTAAATTTTAAAAATAATGACATTGAATAATTGCCAGGGGTAAAATTCTAATTTTATTAAAATAAAACCCTAAGAACAGCTAAAGTTTGAACCTATCCAAGTCAGAAAGAAGACCGTAGCCACTATTTTGACTCTGTCCCCAGAGTGATGGGAAGCTGGGCTGACTGAAAATCACAGTGAATGCAGGAACCAGCTTCTTTCCATCCAGATGAAACTACTGTATTAGCCTAGGTTTCAACCCCACCTCTGGCAGGGAAGAAGATGGCAAGAACTCTGCCAGCTTCTCTGGGTAACTGCAGTACATTCAGCTGGTACAGAATGAATAACACAAAGTCTACCTGGGCAACTGCATTCATATTGAACCAGCAGAGCATAGATTGCTGCCCACACCTACAGTTCCATCCCCACAACAGGCAGGGGAGGAAGGGGCAAGAAGCTTCATCAATCTCGCTGGGCAACTCTAGACAGTCTTGGCCTGCATGACTTGGAATATTACACATGGCTGTGGCTCTGTCCCTACCCCCAGCAAAGGAGAAAGTTGGGAGAAGCTTCATCGGTCCCTGGAGCACTGTGGGCAGCTTCAGCCTCCACAGCTTACAGCACCAACTACATCCATGGCTTCTACTACACAACCAGCAAGGGAAAAGGGGCAAGAAAGCCTTAAATGAAAGAGGGAAAATGCACCCAGTATAAATACATCTAGTAAGCCAGATGCAAAGACACCAACAAAAAACTACAATCCATACCAAGAAAAAATAAAATATGGTCCAGTTAAATGAACAAGATACACCTTCAAATAACATAAAGGAGTTGAAATAACTAATCATAGATGTTCAATCAAATATCCTTAATAAATTCAATGAGGTGGCTAAAGATATTAAAGATATTAAGAACACATAAGTTGAGCTAAAAGAAGAATTTGAAAGCAAACATAGAAAAATAGCATATCTTATGGGAATGAAAGGTGCAATAAATGAAATTAAAAATACACTGGAATCATATAATAGCAGATTGAAGTAGGTAGAAGAAAGGATTGGTGAGCTTGAAGAAATGACCTCTGAAATCGAACATACAAAAGAAGAGATGGAAGAAAAGAATGGAAAAAGTTGAACAAGTTCTTAGGGAATTAAATAACAGCAAGAGACATGCAAACATATGTATCATGGATGTCCCAGAAGGAGAAGAGAAAGGAAAAGGGGCAGAAGGAATATTTGAAGAAATAACATTAGAAAATGTCCTAACCATATTGAAAGATATAGATATCCATGTTCAAGATACTCAAGGTACTCCCATCCGAATTAATATGAATAGACTAATTCTGAGGCATATACTAATCAGAACGTCAAATGCCAAAGACAAAGAAAGAATACAGAGAGCAGCAAGAGAAAAGTGATACATAACATAATGTATATGCAATAAGACTTAACTGTTGATTTCTTGTCAGAAACCCTTGAGGCAAGAAGGCACTGGTGTAATATATTTAGATAGTGCAAGAGAAAAACTTCCAGCCAAAAATCTTATATCTGGCAAGACTGTCTTTCAAAAATGGAAGTAAGTTTAGAATATTCAGAGATAAACAGAAACTGACACAGTTTATAACAAGGAGACTGACCTTGCAGGAAATAATAAATGGGGTGCTACAGTCTGAAAATAAAAGACAGGAAAAGAGGTTTGGAAGAGAGTCTAGAAATGAAGATTATATCAATCAAAGTAATTAAAATCTCAAATGTGTGGTGAAAATAAAATGTGACAAACAAAACCCAAAGGTCAAAATGGGTGAAATAACAACTGCCTTTATAGCAATAACAATAAATGTTAATGTATTAAGCTCCCCAATCAAAAGACACTGGCTTGCAGAATGGATAAGAAAATATGAGCCATCTATGTGCTGTCTGTAAAAGATTCACCTTTAGGTACAAGGATACCAACAATTTGAAAATGAAAGGCTGGAAAAAGATATTACATGCATGCACTTAAAAAAAAAAAAGATGAAGTAGCTATACTTATATTAGATGAAATAGACTTTAAAATACACTAATAATGTCCAATCTGCAGAGGAAGTCAGGAAAAAATCCATTTACAATTGTGAGTAAAAGAAGCAAATATTTAGGAATAAACTTAACCAAGAATATAAACCACTTGTATTCAGAAAACTACAATGCATTGTTAAAAGAAATTTTAAAAAGGTCCAAATAATTGGAAGTACATTCCATGCTTATGGATTGGAAGACTAAATATCATTAAGATGTCAGTTCTACCCAAATTGATATACAGATTCATGCAATCCCAATAAAAAATCCACCAGCATTTTTTAAATAAACAGAAAACACAATTATCAAATGTATTTGGAAGGGTAAGGTGTCCCGAATATCCAGAAAAATCTTAAAAACAAAAAGAAAAGTTGGAGGACTCTCACTTCCAGACATTAAATCATATTACCTAGTTACTGTGGTAAAAACAACATGGTACTGGCAGAAAGGTAGACACATAGACGTATATAACCAAACTGATAGTTCAGAAATAGACCCTCACATCTATTGTCAAGTGATTTTTGACAAGCTTGTCAAACCTACCCATCTTAGGCAGAGCAGTTCATTCAACAAATGGTGCAGGGAAACTGGATATCCATAGCCAAAAGAAAGGAAGAGCACCCCTATCTCACACCTTATATGAAAATGGACTCAGAATGGATCAAAAAACTATATATAAAAGCAAGAACCATAAAGCTTCTAGAAGAAAATTAAGGAAAACTTCTTCAAGACTTGGTGGTAGGTCATAGGTTCTTAAGGGAGATAAAACGCAGGCTGAGAAGGACTACTGATGCTTAAAGTATGTAGAAGTTTTATTTAACTTTACTGTAAAAGTGTGGAAATGTATACAGTTGATTGGTAACATGTTATAGGGAGTAACAGCTTGTTTATAAATGGGAATGTGCCTGGATAGGGTAGTATGGGCATGTAAATGTCAATTGAAAGAGAGTTAGAGGATAATTTGGGACTGAATAACAGTGAATCCAAAGGTGGATGAGAATTGTGGTTGATGTTACAGATGCAAGAGTGTTCTTCTGTGAGCTAGAGTAGATGTATGCCACTATTGCGGGTGGTGTGAATATGGAGAAGCATGGGAAAATACAACTGGAATGAACTATGGACTTTAATTAACAGCAATACTGTAATATTCACACATCTATGCCAGAGATGTACTATGGTGATAATGGGGGAATATGGAAAAAATGTGCCAAATATATGCTTTGGACCATGGTTGGTGGAATAGTATGATGATATTATCTCATAATCTGTAACAAATATTCCACATGGTGTGGTGTGTTGATGAAGAATTTTTGTATGAGAATTCTACACATGTGCTTGAATGTTTTGAAAGTTCACAACTTCTATAATAAAAATATATTTAAAAATTAATAATAGTGTGGGTTGGTGGAAAATACACCAAATGTAAGATATGGACTAGAGTTAGCATGAGATTTTGATGATATTCTTTCATAATTTGTAACAATGTCCCATAACTATGCAAGGTACTGGTAGTGGGTTGTTTTATAGGACCCCTGTATGATGATATGCATGTTTGTTTTGTAATTTCACAACTTTCAGTATACACTTTTTGTTTATGTATGTCCATGTATGAATGATATAAAAAAATAGGGTAGGCTGGAAGAAAAATACACCAAATATAACATAGTTTGTTAGTAGGAATATTTTGGGGATTCTCTTTCATCATTTGTTAAAAATGTTTCACAACAATGCAAGGGATTGGTAGTGGGGTGAGGTATGAGGCCTTGTATAATGTTATGCATGTTTGTTTTGTAAGTTCACAACATTTATTATTCAATTATCATTTGTGTATGTTTATGCATGAGTGATATATTTCACTAAATTTTTTAAATGAAAAAGTTAATATGTGAAAATAATAAAATGGGTTGCACAAACTTTGCTGTATCTGAATACAGCAATACATCTGCTGTACTGATGAATTAGTTGACTCTGCCAAAACTGACTGGAGACATTTCCCAATGTTTTCCTTGAAATGCCTTTAAAATGTCCATCTATCAACTGGTACCTTCTCCTATGAAAAAGGTAGTTATGCTGCACCATCCAATGCAAAATATATGGTTTCTTTTTAAAGAAATGTTTAATGTAACATAAGAAAATGTAACATTTCTTTTCAAAGAAATGTTTAATGTAACATAAATGTTTAATGTAACATAATGCAAAATATATGGTTTCTTTTTAAAGAAAGATTTGATGTAACATAAGTCAAAGTGTATTGTAAACATTTAATAATAAAATCAGCATGTTAATGAAAATACAGTGTAATAAAAAATTTGTAAACACACAAGTTTAGATATAAATATCCATTATATGCACAAAGCAAAGTAATTGGAAGAAAATACATCTACAGGTTAACAACATTTAAGAAGTTTCATTTTCTTCTTTGAGTTTCATTTTAAAATATTTTTTCATAATGAAATATGTTTACTCCTATGAGACGCTCACTATTTTAAATATGAAAATATTTCTTTGTGTAAAAATGTGCTATTCCCTCACTGGTGGTTAATTTTCTGGCCTGTGAGCCACAGATTAATTACTCCTGCAGAAATAATTTCACTTAACCTAGTCATCAATGAGAGCATCACAAAAGAATAACAAAAAAATTAGGCTCAACATGATGTGTCTTCTAAGAGATAAGGAAATTTCTGGCACAATCTTAACATGGATACGTTAGTCTTTGGAAAATGCCAAGCAACCTTCCTTGTAAAATGGTCACAGGGAAGATGGAATGGTACATTATCTGCAATCTTTAATCTAAGAGATGCCATAGCATTGTCAGTGTGAAAGGCAAGGAATTCTCCTATCTTGAGAATGCTTGTGTTCACATAGCTTATGTTCCCATAGTTCCCTGGTATACACGTAAGACATAATGTCCAGGTGAAATTTATATTTCACCAAGGATATTAACAAAAATTTTAGGTTGATTTATTTACCTCATAACAAAACAAATGTATGCACAGGAAATTAAGCATAAATTACCTACATGGAAACAAATATATCACAGAAGATTCAGTCTCCTTAAAGGTTTTATTTGTGAGAAAAATTTGAGATGGCAATTTTCTAGAGAGAGAACAGTGATGGAAAATATAATGTTCTCAAAGTTAGAGTTGTTCTGTTTATCTAAAATAATGGGGATATTTTTAAAAGAGCATATATATAAGTAAAAATATATAATTTAGCCCTTATCTAATAATGTCAAGATTGTAGAAATGCAAATATAACTCAGATGGAATCAGTCATTCTAATATAATGAATATATAATTTTTTTGATAAATTTGGTTTACATAATCATTAAAAATATATCTTCTAAAAATGTGTGGTCTATAATAATAACACACTCCAGTAAAGTAGTCTAAGGTTTTAAATTCTGATCTTGCATTTTTATTAGATAATATTGAATATAAAGTCACAGTAAATGATGCATTAAAACTTTCTGTCATGGCTTATTATATTTCTAGCAGGTTTTCTGTTTTTCTGAAATTATTGGTAAGTAGGAATATAGTGTTATTAGCATGATACTAAGAGGCAAACAATCTTTATAGAATCATTGGGCAAACAGTTAATGGTGTGACTCTTTATAAATTACTTAACTTTCTGTGCCCTTTTCCTCATCTAAAAAATCTGGAAAATAAGTAAAACCTAAGATATAATGTTTTCATCTGTATAAATGTGTTAATAAAAAGAATAATTATTACAGTATCAAGTTCATTATAAATATGCAAGATTTATGCATTCTTATTACATAATATTGAGATGATTACTTATACCTAATATTTATTTGTCAAAGAGTTTTTTAGTAGTATTTTCCAAATTACTTCTACAATTTCTAGTATCATTGAATTAATTTTTTTAAATGCCAGATATTCATATAAACTAAAAGAGTTTTGAAATCATTCATGCTAAGTAAATCCTTTGTTTTCTCAACAGTTTATTACAATTGAACTCTATGGAAAATAGGAATAACTCAAATGCACTCAACTTCATCCTTATTGGATTTACTACCTCCGAAGAGATCTGGCGGATCCTCTTTATGTTATTTCTTCTGATATACCTGATTACCCTGCTGGAGAATGCAGGAATGATACTCATTATTTGCCTGGATCTACACCTTCACACCCACATGAAATTTTTCCTCAATCACCTGTCATCCCTTGACCTAGACAACCATCATCAGACCTAAAACTTTAGGGAACCCAGATGTACTTATTTGTCTTCTTGGATGTCACTGAATTTTTATTTCTCTCCTCATTAGCCTATGACTGCTATGGAGCTATCTGCAATCCTCTTCAGTATCAGGCTATTATGTCCATGAGGCTCT
>JAQZBX010053531.1:0-18857 GCA_029593785.1 Cabassous unicinctus | reverse complement strand
AGACCTAACTGAACACCTGGAATAACTAGGAAAAAAACGAAACAAAACACAGCAGACCAATCCCAAAGCAAACAGAAAGAAAGAAATAACAAAGATTAGAGCAGAAATAAATGAAATTGAGAAAAAAAACCACAAAAAACAATAGAGAAATTCAATAAAACCAAAAGTTGGTTCTTTGAGAAGATCAATAAAATCAACAAACCCTTAGCTAGACTAACAAAGAAGAGAGAAGATGCAAATAAATAAAATCAGGAATGAAAGGGAACATTATGACTGACCTCACAGAAATAAAAAGGATCCTAAGAGGATATTATGAAAAACTGTATGCCAACAAATTAGATAACCTAGACGAAAGGGACAAATTCTTAGAAATGTACGAACAACCTACATTGACTACAAGAAATACAGGAACCCAACAAACTAATCACAAGAGACTGAATCAGTGATTAAAATCCCCCAACAAAGAAAAGTCCAGGACCAGCTGGCTTCACAGGTGAAGTCTATCAAGCATTTCAAGAATTAATACCAATCCTATTTAAACTCTTCCATAAAATTCAAAGGAGGGAAAATTACCCAGCACATTTTATGAAGTTAACATCACCCTAATACCAAAACCAGATAAATAAACTACAAGAAAAGAAAATTACAGACCACTCTCTCTAATGAACTTAGATGCAAAAATTCTCAACAAAATACTTGCAAATAGAATCCAACAGTACATTAAAAGAATTATACACCACAATCAAGTGGGTTTTATTCCTAGTATGCAAGGGTGGTTCAACATAAGAAATAAATTAACATTATACACAATAATAACAAATCGAAGGGAAAAAACCCACATGATCATCTTGATTGATGCAGAAAAGGCATTTGACAAAATCCAGCAACCTTTCTTGATAAAAATACTCCAAAAGATAGGAATTAAAGGAAAACATAATAAAGGGCATATATGAAAATCCCACAGCTAACATTATACTCAATGGGGAAAAGTTGAAAGCTTTCCCCCTGAGATCAGGAAAAAGACACTATCACCATTATTTTCAACATTGTGCTAGAAGTTCTAGGTAGGGCAATTAGGCAAGAAAAAGAAATAAAAGGCATCTTAATTGGAAAAGAGGAAATAAAACTCTTACTATTCGCAGATGGCATGATCCTATATTTAGAAAAATCTGAAATATCTTCAACAAAGCTATTAGAGCTAATAAATGAGTTCAGCAAAGTAGCAGGCTACAAAATCAACATACAAAAATCAGTAGTGTTTCTATACACTAGTAATGAGCAAGCTGAGGAGGAAATCAAGAAAAAAATTCCATTTACAATAGTAACAAAAAGACTCAAATATGTATGAATTAATTTAACCAGGAATGTAAAGGATCTGTATTAAGAAAACTACAGAACACTGCTAAAAGAAATCAAGAAAACCTAAACAAATGGAAGGACATTCCGTGTTCATGGATTGGAAGACTAAACATTGTGAAGATGTCAATTCTACCCAAACTGGTTGATAGATTCAATGCAATCCCAATCAAAATTCCAGCAGCTCATTTCACAGAAATATAAAGGTCAATTACCAAATTTATTTGGAAGGAAAAAGGGTCCCAAATAGTAAAAAAACATCCTAAAAAAGAAGAGTGAAGTCAGAGGACTCATGCTTCCTGACCTTGAGTGTATTATAAAACTACAGTGGTCAAAACAGCATGGTACTGGCATAAAGATACACATTGATCAATGGAATTAAATAGAGAGTTCACAAATAGACCTGCACCTCTATGGCCAACTGATTTTTGATAAGCCTACCAAGTCTACTTTTCTGGGACAGTACAGTCTTTTCATCAAAAGGTGCTGGGAGAACTGGCTATCCATAACCAAAGAATGAAAGAGGACCCCTATCTCATTCCCTATATAAGAATCAACTCAAAATGGATCAGACCTAAACATAAAAACCTGGACCATAAAACTCCTAGAAGATAATGTGGAGAAACATCTACAAGACCTTGTAGTTAGTGGGGGTCTCTTAGGCCTTACAATCAAAGCATGAGCAACAAAAAGGAAAAACAGATAAATGGGACCTCCTCAAAATTAAACTGCACCTCAAAGGACTTTGTCAAAAGGGTAGAAAGACAGCCTACTTAATGGGAGAAAATATTTGGAGATCACACATCTGACAAGGGTCTAATATCTATGATACATAAAGAGATGCTACAACTCAACAATAACAAGACAAATAACCCAAATTGAAAAAACTGGGCAAAAGACCTGAATAGACATCCTTCTAAAGAAGAAATACAAATGGCGACAAAGCACAGGAAAAATGTTCAACGTCACTGGCTATTAGGGAAACACATATCAAAGCCACAATGAGATATCATTTCACACCTACTAGAAAGGCCACTACTAAAAAAAAAAAACTTAGAGATTTTCAGCAGGCAGGCTGGGGTTGAGCCAGGGTCCGTGTGGTGAGGTCAGGCTGTGCCAGCTTGGGTGAGTGGAAACAGGCCTGGGTCACGTGCAGCCCTCCAGGACCGGCCCGCTGGTGCTGCAGGCAGAGTGGGCGCGGGCACGCAGCAGCCAGAGTCTTGGGAATTGCCAGCTGGGTGCATCTATCCAGAATAAAACCTGTTAAATGTAGCCTTGACCCAATGGAAGTTGCTGCTGAGGTGCTTGAGTGCCAGCCATTGGACGGCCTGAGATATTTCTTCAAGAAGCAAAAGTTAAGTACCTGATGACAACGACCTTGCAGCTTTTACCTTGTGGAACCCCCAATGGTGTTGCTTCTACCTTATACCCTCTATTATAATAACAGCAATAATACTCTCCCCTTGGTGGATACATGGGTTTAGTTACAAACATGACAATCTTAAAAACTCTTCTTTTAATTAATCTTCTTGCCCCAAATCTCCCCACAGAACAAACCAGTACAATATGCCCCTTACTACACCTTGGTCGCTATGCTTCTCACCAACTCAATCTCTCAAACTGCTGGATTTGCACCAGCCAGTACTTTACAACTATAGCATGGCCCACTAACACCTCCTACTGGGGCACTGCTAACCTTTCCCTTATGCTGACTCTTGATCACCACGAACCCTGGAGTTGCTACTTCTGGGACGCCCTAGCCAATTTCCCAGGAGCCCTTTCCTTTATTTTAGAACAACTAAAGGTCCACCAACCCACTTCACCTCAGGTCATAGGGGCCGTCCATACCCAAGTCATAGCTCCTAATTATACTTTTCCAATATGCATATTCAACCAAACCTGTAGTCCTCTCCTTGGAAAACTCCCTGTACAACCCTGTCAATCTATTAATCCATCTTACTCCAAATGGTCACTCCTGGAACCTGGAAGTGTCCAGCATTGGCATCAATGGCAACAAAAAGAAGGCACAAGGAAACCTGAGGGTGGGGAATCCAATCCAGTGTTTAAACCCTAACTACTTTTTAGAAGCCATCATAGATGAAGCCAAAAAGTTTTAAAATAAATCCCATATCAACTGCTCAGATGGTACCCAATTTTGCAAAGATATATCTAACCCTAAGTTCTTTTTAAAAACCACAATTCAACAAGGCCAGTGTTGCAAGGTCCTCTCTAGCCTGACTGGTCCTTTTGTCAATCTAACCTGGCAGCCTGATTAAACCTCAGGTATTTTATTTCATGAAGACAGCAGGGCCCCCAAACCTCCAATCTCCCCCATCACCACAGTTTGAATGGCCCTATCTAAAATTAGATCATTGGCCCCTGACTCCAAGAACAGGTGTAGGCACCTGAGGTATGACAGGGAACAAAGGTTGTATAACCTCCATCTGTGGTCATCTAGCCTCCCTCTTGTTCATGGTCACTCTTAAGCCTGAGGAGGGACTGTTCTTTATCTGTGGAAATAAAACCTACTTAATTCTCCTCACTAACTAGACAGGCCTCTGCCTCCGTAGCTAAACTCAGTCTTCAGTGATTCAGAAACTGTTCCCATCCCAGCCTACCATTTATTTACGTGATAAAAGTGTGTCCCCCTCCCACTCCTAATTCCACTTTTCACCTTCCTTTTGGGAGCAGGATTAGGCGTAGGCAGCTTAGTTGCTAACCACCAATTCCACTATGACCTGTCCAGTGAGCTAGCTGAAACTATAAACCATGGCCCAGGGCCTTCAAACTCTTCAAGGTCTACTCAACTCATTAGCTGCAGTTGTTCTATAAAACAGGAGAGCCCTCGATCTTTTAACAGCAGCCCAAGGAGGAACCTGTTCCTGTGAGAAGAATGATGCTTCTGCTTCTATGTTAACCAATCAGCTGAGGTAGAATCCAATATAAGAACTTTAGATGGGAAGCAGATGTGGCTCAAGCATTTGGGGGCCTGCATACCACATGGGAGGTCCTGGGTTCGGTTCCTGGTGCCTCCTAGAGAAGACAAGCAAGACAGCAAGCTGGTGTGATGGGCTAGTGCAGCGAGCTGATGCAACAAGATGACGCAACAAGGATACACAAAGAGGAAACACAATGAAAGACACAACAAAGCAGGGAGTGGAGATGGCTCAAGTGATTGAGCGCCTCTCTACCACATGGGAGGTCCCAGGTTTGGTTCCTGGTGCTTCCTAAAGAGAAGACGTACGCACAGCAAATGGACACAGAGAGCAGACAGCAAGCACAAACAATGAGGTGGGGGGAGAAAAAAATAAAATAAATCTTTAAAAAAAAAAAAAAAGAAGCTTAGGGAAAGAGCCACTAGACAAAATGAAGCCACTAAAAACAATGAACAACCCTTCTCCTTATTTTCCAACCTCCCTTGGCCCTCTAACATCTATCTCCCTAATACTCCTAATAGGCCCTTGCATTTTAAACACCTAATACAGTTTATCTCTTTCAGGGTCGATGCATTCCAAAACAAACTTCTGATCATGCATGGATTTCATCCAGTCCCAACTATTGCGATGAACATTCCTCCCCACCTGAATAGCATAGCGAGAGAGTTTTATACCCTGTCAGGCAGGGACTAAAACCCCTAATCAGCAGGAAGCAGATACGGAAGAATGACCCTCACTCTTCAGCTTGCCCTTTAAGATTAAGGGTGTACAACTCTCCCAGAGGGGGTTTTGAGGCAGGCTAGAATGAGCAGAAGGGGCAGAAAACCCTGAGCAAACACAAACACTATCTAGTAGGAAATAGTGAGGCAACGGTTGCTGGACTCATTCAAACAAGTTATTGGAATGCAGCTTGCAACGTCCACCCAGAAGAAAGAAGTAAACACAGGAAGGGCCACCCACCACCTACCTACTTTCATAAGCACTTCGTGCAGTAAACACCAGCAGGGCTCGTGGATAGTGGCCAGAAGCCAACCACCGCCGGACAACAACCCTAGAAACCAAACCACCAATGCATTTCCCCTGCTTTGTCTTAAATAAATGCACCAATCAGCACAGACCCTAACCCCCTATGATAGCCAATAAAACCAGAAACTCCGAGAGAGAGCACGTCTCTCCCTTGAGCATGCCCGCACTCACATCTTGATTGTGTACTTTCTCCTTATTAAACTCTTTTCTAACTTTCTTATAAAACAAAAACAAAAAAACACCTTAATCAAATGATTTAAAAAGTTGGAGAGGATGTAGAGTGATTGGAACACTTATTCACTGTTGGTGGAAATGTAGAATGGTACAACCATTGTGGATGTCTGTTTGGTGGGTCCTAAGGAAGTTAGATATAGATCTTCCATGTGACCTGGCAATACCAACTACTAGGTATATACTCAGAAGATCTGAGAGCAGGTACATGAACAGACATCAGCACATCAATATTCATAGTGACATTATTCACAGTTGCCAAAAGATGGAAACAAACCAGGTGTCTATCAACTGATGAATGGATAACAAACTGGTATATACACATGATGGAATATTATTCAGCTGTAAGAAGAAATGAAGTTGTGAAGCCTACGACAACATGGATGAACCTGGAGGACATTATGTTGAGTGAAGCAAGCCATGCACAAAATCTTCAATTCCTTCATGCCTAAAAGGGGACATTACAAAACAAGTCACTGTTTTTTTACTTTCTTTCTAAAAAAGTTAGAACTCAGAGTTTATTATTTGCTCAGGAATCTAGGAGGATTTTTTCAACTGCAGAATAAATAACTGAGGGAATTATAAAATAATTTTATTCAGGCATAAAACAAACCATTTGGAAAATGTCTAACTCAAATGTTCTGATCCCATTTAAAGTAGCTACTTAGGTGAAAGGGTTCCAGCAAATCTCCATTTTAATATTGTGTGGGGTGGGGTGGGGAGGGGTGGGTGATATACATTCTTTATTACAAAAGAATTTATAGTGCCTGGAGAAAATACAGACAGTATTTCAGGATTAAGTCTCTCACTAATGGTGCCAGTTTGCAGAACACAGTTGAAAATTCATAACCAGTGCCCATCTGGAAACCTACACTGTCCCACTCTAACCTAGAATTATATTGCTCTGGCTGGCCCATTCCTTTCCATTGGATAACACATTTATATGAAAGGGAATGTTCCATGTGGCCCTTTTCTTTGTTGTACCATCTCTGTTGCTTAGGTTATGTAATTTAGCAGCAGGCTTCAGCCGATAGCTGGATATGGTCATTAACACAGTTGGCCAATTTCATCTCAGCAACAAACAACACAACTATGTAGACAGAATCTGGACTTTTCAAAATCCATCAGCAAGAAGCTGCTTTAGCTGGATTTTATACAAGTCTTATAAAAAACTGTTAAAACTTTTTGAAAGAAAGGAGATTAAGGTAAAGCCAGTTCTGTAAAATAACAAACTGATTCTTAGAGCAAACACAGCAGTTAAGGAGCCAAATCTCTTCCTAAGATACCAGTAACAGATTTTGTTCCCTAGCTTGTTAGCATCTGATGAGGTTATGTGACACAAATGGTCCTTTTTCAAAGGGAAATATCTAAGGAGTTTGAAGAGGCAGACAGGCTGCAGCTCAGATTTGGAAGTCTGCTTGGATAAGAAGCTAACGCTAAATAGAAATGCAGTGAAACAAATGGCTCTTTTGTTTACCTATTTTTGACCTTGAAAAAGTATGGCCCAGAATGGTCATGTGAGATCAATGTGAGAGAGGTGGCTGGGGAGACAAAAATGGATCACTGCTATAAAAACAACATTAATTAGTTAAGCATTTATTGAGCTATTTGTCAGACACTGTGATAGGTGCTAAGGATAAGGAATACACAGAGGTAAAGAAAAAGAGTCCCTGCCCCCAAAGAACCTATTATTGAGTAAGGGAAACAAGACAAATAAACAAATATATTACTATACAGTATAAGTACAATAGCGATATGTCCATGGAATGGAGGTAGCACTGAGGAAAAAGTGTCTGAGAAGGCCTCCAGGAAGAGATAACAATCTGAGCTAGATTTTGAAAGATAAATAGGAGATTTACAGGCATATAAGGGCAAGGAAGAGGTTATGCTAGGCAAAGGGAGAGCCTGTATAAAGACACTGAGGTGGGAAACAGCATAAGGAGTTATTGGAAAAGACAGGCAGTTGATGAGGCTGGAGATCATGGTTGCTTTTCTTATGCTACATTAAAGAATTTATTTATTTATTTAATTTTTAAAAGATTGATTTATTTATCCCGCCCCCACCCTCGTTGTCTGTGGTTGCTGTTTGCTCTCTGTGTCCATTTGCTGTGTGCGCTCTACGTCTGCTTGTCTTCTCTTTAGGAGGCACCAGGAACTGAACCCAGGACCTCCCATGTGGAAGAGGTGCCCAATCACCTGAGCCACCTCAGCTCCCTGGTTTGTTGTCTTTCCTCTTTGTGTCTCTTTTGTTGTGTCATCTTGTTGTGTCAGCTTGCCACGTCTGCCTGCCTTCTCCAGGAGGTACTGGGAACCGAACCCGGGACTTCCCATGTGGTAGGTGGAAGCCCAATCGCTTGAGCCATGTCCACTTCCTAAGAATTTATTCTATAGGTGGTAAATGAAGGATGGTAAGCAGGAAAGTGACATGGACAGACTGTGCTTAGAAAGATCATTTTGACTGTAGTCTGGGAGATGAGTAACAAAAAGGTGAAACTAGAGGAAGGAGATCAGTTAGGAGACAGTTGCAGTAATCTAGGCAAAAGAGGATGAAGGTACAAACTAAGCATGAGAAAACTTTGTGGGAGGGAGGGCATAAACCAGAAGGTGAAAGCTGGAATGTTGGAAGATGCTATCTGTAAAGATAAAGTGGCTACAAAAGGAGGACCATAGCAACCAGGATATTCTAGTGACCTGCTTTTAGAAAATCCAATATGCAAAAATTACGTATCAATTAATATTTCTTTATATGCTAAGATGTTTTTCACTGATTCTAAGATGCACTCTAAATATCTCTGAAATGGGGATGCACCTTATACTTGATGTGAAAATAAAGAATTGTGTCAATTTTTTTTTTTCTCCTTTTATAGTGGCATATAAAGTAATGGTGCTTCTTATAGGTAGTAGTGTCTTTGATTCGATATAGTGAAAGTGATAGATTGTTGGAAACGTCGTGACCACCATATTTTCTTTAGGTAAAAACTGTGTCATTTAGGCCAATGTTGCAGATATGAAAACCTTATCAGCTAGCTGCAGGTCACAGACCTTCAGTCCCAGTTATGTAAGATTTTGTCATCATGGGAGGAAACATCACAATTCAACATGCCATTAAAATTTTTAAGTGAGTATGTGCTGTAAGTTAGTAAGAAACATAGATACTTGGTACAACCCATCACTGTAGATAGAAGTCCATTCTATACTAGAGATGAGTTATAGAGTAATTTTTATACAGCAAAGACAACATTATTTTCCAGAAATTTCTCTGTAGTCAAATTTTCATAAACATACAAATTCTATCACAAATGCATTGATTCCTAACTCAGATTTAAATAGCATTCTATATTTATAAGGCTGAAATTACTACATATAAATATCAAGTTAAATACAACACAATTCTGATTATAAGCAAATTGTCATGAAGTTTTGATTTTTAAAATACTGAGATATGGTACATATGTACGAAATGAATATAAAAAATTATCGCACTCCTTAAAGCACAAAGTATTTTAAAAATTGAGTTAATATAGTTTTATTCTAATAAGAAATTCATATCAATAAAAGTAAATCTTCCATTTAGTTCACACCCTTCTTGAACATTTTTAAGGGCTTCTTTCAAGTATGGCACTATAATGTGCTACTCTTGTAATTTCTACCTATATCATGATTAGGCAGCTATTATTATTTTTTTTGCCCTCTGCAGCCCATGGCCTTGGCAACAAGGGGTCTGTTGGGAGGTATCACAACACTGTGTTGGGCCGGGTTTTGCTGATAGGAGAGGTAAACCAACAAGCCCCTTCTGCAGCTGAGGGTCATATATATGTACTCCAGAATTGCTGATGTCCTGATCAGCCCCCTCCCCTCAGCCTGTCCTCTGGCTTTCCTCTAGGTACAATCACAGACACAGCAGCTGCTTCCAGCTGCGCAGTTTCCTTTAATCTGTCATGGGTTCTTAAGCTGCAGCTGCCTGGCATCTGTTCCCTTTGGCTCTTACAGAGGGAGAGATTGTTTGAGAAGCAAATTCCTGAGCTTTGGACCATTCCACATAATGTCAAAGAAGCCATGAAACCTATATAAGATTTTGCCATGGAAGAAAACATCACAAATCAATAGGTCATTATACATTTAAAACAAGTTCAAGTGTCTTCTCTTATTTTTAATACAACTCTGACCCTAACCAAAATGCATACTCTTCTTGTTTAGTAAAATATTCTCCCTAAATTGGCCATTTCAATATTGGTCTGCTTCTCCTGGCAAATATGACACATATCTGTGGTGACTCTACAGTTTTCATTGCCTGGGTTTCATAAAAACACATCAAGGATACTAATGTTTCTCCAGATGCTTTAGTTTAGACTTGGGGGGGAAATAATAGTCATGTCCTGCAAAGGCCACAAGGAAGAGGCTTCTGTTTGTGCAGTAAGTACCAGGTGATACAGAAACTGCTTTGCTACAGTCCAAGAGGAATTGCGTGGGCTGGGTATTCCAGGGTGTATCCTCATTTTGTATCCAGACAGCAACTTGATTCACAATGTGTCTGTTTGATTGTATCAGATACCACTCTAACATGATAATACTTGACTAAGCCAGAAAGTGTGGATAAAACTTTAACTTCTTGCTTTATAAGTGCAGGTGGAAAGAGTTATTTTCATGGGAGAAATATGTACTCCTGTTACAAAGATCAAATAAAAAAGGAGAAAAGGCCACCATTATTTTCTGCTCTGGTTTGGCATATTGTAGGGAAACCTTCATTCTTTTAAAAATATTTGGAAAGAGGGGAGAAAAGTTTTGTTTGAAAGAAGACTCCAATGCTAATAGTATGGAGAATCCAAGGAAAAAGAAAATTAAAAGAGGGAAATTGCCTGACTTTTTACTTTGGCTGAATCAGTCTCTAATACAAAAGCCATACTACAGAAGGCTGCCAAAAGCATGGCAGAGAAGAGAGAAGGATGTGAGATGCAGAGGGTCCTTACAAAATCAACATGTTCATGAGAGAAGAGAGCAACCATGTCCACAAGAAGTACCTGTCTCTCCCCAGAGACTGTCAAAGCTGTTGATCTGTGCTCGCTCCACTTCCTCTTCATCTTTTTCTGGAAGATCAAGTAGGTAGGAGACAATCTGAAACAAGAAGTTGTGTCAGCTCAAACTTTAGGTGAAAAACTATGCTGCTGACACTAGCCTGTAAGATTTGGAAGATACCTAGATGATCCAAGTGTCACTAAGTCTCTTGCACACAGAAGGAAGCAGAACTGTCTGTCTGTCCTAGCAAAGAAAACCAATGCTGCCATAATGAGCATTTGTCGTATCAGGTACAGTTTGCATGTTTCTCTTGATCATAGTTCACTTATGTAATGTTATTTTAGTAAATTACACACTCCTATTTTAGTTCAAGAAGCCATCCCTCATCCCCTCCTTTAAAAAAAAACAAAAGAAAATAATTATAGAGAAAACTGGGGTTCTTTAATTCTCCAGAACAGAGCAATTATCTTCTTTTATCCTCTCAAAAGTACAAGGACTGTTCTGGGGATGGTAAAGGGATACAAAGGAAAATGACAGGTTGGTTTCCAGGAATTTGAATGTACAGAAAATTTAAAATTCGCCTACAAATAATAAAAATTTCCACTTTATTTAATATTCCTTCGGTGGCATATCAAGTTAGTTGACAGGGTAGTTGTTTCACTGGAGCCTCCCGTGCAGTGGGGTGATGGAGCTGGCTTGCAGTGGTCCATGAGAAATGATTGTTAAATTTTCAAGAATTTTGTGAGCCCATTATTAAACACAGCCATTATTAAAAATTAAATGACAAAGAAATTATATTAAAAATAAAGGTTTAAAAATACCAAGTCTCATAAATTCCTAATTAACTATATTTTACTATTATCCATGCTCCTGAAGTTATTTGTTTATTGTGTCCATGTAGTAGAAATAGTATATAATGATGTGCTATTATGCATCTCTTCCTATCTCTGTGTTCAGTGATGTCCCATTGGTAGCTTGAAATTGGCTATGGTGAGAGTGTTTACACCCTGGAAATTGGCAAACATTAAAAATCAGGGTTTGATTTAGTGCTAATACTAAACAAGGTTTCAGTTTAATGAATGAAATTTGTATGAGGGTGAGAAACTGCGTAACAGTAGATCACATCAGATTTAATGACGATGAAATTATTGGGAAAAGAACAAATTGGAAATGCAACACAATCTGTTAAATCATGGTTGTGCTGCAACCATAGGTTGGCTATGGACACAAATTTAGGAAAAATCAACAAAAGTATTCAACTGAGAATATTGTATATTGCATTATTATTTATAAATTGTATGCTATGTATCATTTATATCAGTACAATTTATAATAAACTCAAATATGTGTACACACACACACATACACACACACATCTGGTCTCTGACCCGTTAGAGCTGGTTGTTAAACATTTCCAAGCACACCACCAATTCCACATATTCTGCCACTTTATTATTATCATGAATAAATAAATTAGTAAATATACCATTTGTATAATGTTTTACAGTTTTCAAATATCTTTTATAACAACTTTGTAAAAAGGAGCCTTAATTTACTGATGGGAAACTAAAGATCTAAGAGATTAGGTAAATTGCCCAAGGTCTAGAGCTAGCTAGTGAGTAGCAAGGCTGGGACGCAAACCTGGTCCTGAGATTCCAAATGTTGTGCTCTTCCTAATCCATACTGCCTAATCATGTAACTGCAGGTCAAAAATTAATCCCTCCAAGCCTCATTGCCATTATCTGTTAAATGGGGGTGGAAATATGGGGAGGAATTGGATTAGAGAATTTCCAAGGTCCTTTCCAACTCTTATGTTCTATGCCCCTAATTCTAGGGTCCAAAGCATTTGAATAGTCAAGTGCTTCATGGAATCTAATCTTCCTTTTCTTTAGGGCAGTGACAAAAAAGCCAATTTACATTAATTTGGCTGGAAATTTTGTAATAATGCAACCCTCTCTCCCAGTTTCCTATGCCCTTCAAAACACAGCATAAAAAAAATCTTATCACCTACTTTCTTACCTCAGTGTAACCCATGCTGGCTGCAGCAATGAGGGCCTGTTGTATGGCATGGCTCTTTTTAAACACTCCTTGCTGCTGGCCAGCCATTGTCCAGTCACACTGAATCAAAAATTTGACAACCTCCAGATGACCTCGGAGTGCAGCATGGACCAGAGCACACTGCCCATTTTTATCCAAGTGATCCACCTAAGGGAGGGGACAGAGAAATCTGTGTGAACAAAGACTTGTGGCCAGAAAGGCAAGGCTGCACTCCCAGTCTAGTCAGAGCAGCCTACTGCAAATATCTGGATTATTAAGATTCATCCTTTCCCACTCACTGAACCAATCTCTGAACAAATTTAGAAGATATTCCCCTATTTGGGCTAGATAATCACTGAGATGCAACTGTTAGATTTTCCTCTGGGGAGAATGTCTTTTCTGAAGGTCAGGCTTTTGTTTTCACACCAAAAGAAAAACAAAAAGCAAAACTCCTTACTCCAGCTTTGTTTTCCTGAGGTACATTCTCCTATGTCCTCAGATAGTTCTTTTCAGATGACGATTTGGGAGATTTGTAGCTCTGTTGGCAACAAAAACTGTCTATGAAATCATGAATGAGAAGAAAAACACTTGAAGCTCCAACTTTTTGGTCTTCCAGAGAAGTATATCTTTTTATCATGAATCACACATTTGTCCACCAAACTTTGGCAAAAGCTCTCTTGTCTCCCAATGGAGGGCAGAATCTCAAAGATTTGGCAAAACAGGCTAGAGGCACTTGGAGCTTAATGCTAGACCAAGCTCCAATAACAGTTTTTATAACTTAAATGTTGGTTACAAGTTTAGGCTGAAAGAAGAGTCTGATTAAGATCAATCCACCAGCAGACCCCTAGCTACAAGTCTCAATAGATGAGTAGCCTTTCCTGGCAGGAACACAGGTTATCTGCCCAGTGGTAGTTAGAGCTCTTGAAACCTAAGTTCTGTTTCTGGCTTTCCCATTGACTTTAGTTCCACTCAGCCATCCATGTAACAAATGATTACTGAATGCCTACTGTGCGAAGTACCACACAGGATAAAAAAATAAAAAAGATGGTAATATATGGATTCTACTCTCAAGGACTTTTAAGCAAGGTGGAGAGATGCAACAAATATGACAAAAGTAATGTAGTATACAATAAATGTGGTGAGGAAAGTAAAAAATGCAATAAAATTTTAGAGGAAGGAAAAATTACTTCTTAACTAGAATCAGGAATGGATTCAGAGGGAAAGGTCTAACCCAACTAAACTGACTGAGATAGGAAATGATGAATTTATCCTTATATAGAATTCCAATTAATAAATTTTGAAAGAATGATGGAAATGGAAAATCACTATTAGGCAAACACCATAGCAATAACTGTTGCAGCCAGGAGTCACTGATGGATCCTAAAATTAATGGATACAAGTATGATGAGAAACAAATTATTTGTTTAGTATAAAAAGATATTCCCCAAAGATACTTCTTAATTACAAAGGGAAAAACAGTAACTTTAGAGTTGAGAAACATGAAAGACAATACCTTAACTAAGAGGTCAAAGTCAACATCACCTGTAATAAGACATATCAATATCATGTACCTCCTTATGTGCTGCATTAACATAGGCAGAATAGCACTTCTGTGATGTTTTTGCCAAAATTATATGAAAATATATAAACTTAACTAATCATGAGAAAACACGACAAATTAAAACTGAGGAACATTCTACCAAATAACTGGCCAGTATTCTTCAAAAGTGTCATGATCATAAAAGAAAAGAAAAAAAAAAAAATGGGGGCAGATGTGGCTCAAATGGTTGGGCGTCTGTCTGCCATATGGAGGGACCTGGGTTCGATCCCCGGGACCTCCCGGTAAAATAAAAATATATATATAGAACGTGCATGGGCTGCCAGGCTCTGTGTGCCAGTGGGCCACCAGGCCCCTGGAGCCATGCAGCAAGATGATGATGTAAAAGGAGAGAGACAAGACAAGATGCTCCAAAAACTCCGAAAACCAGGAGCTGAGGTGGCGCAGATGGCTAGAACACCTCTCTCCTACATTGAAGGTCTTCAGGATCGAATCCTGGTGAAGACTGGAGGAGGAGGATGAGAAGAGATGAAACAGACACAGAGAATTGCCCAGCGAATGGAAACACACACACACACAAAACAGCAAATGGGGAAGGGGGTTTTAAAATGGATCAAGTAAATAAATAAATCTTTAAAAAAAAAAAAAGAAAAGAAAAACTGTCACAGATTGTAGGAGAGTAAAGAGCCACAACAACTAGATGTAATGTGGAACCCTAGATTGAATCAAGGACCAGAAAAAGGACACTTGGTGGCACAATTGGAAAAATTTGAATAAGATATGTAGATTAGTTAATAGCATCATATCAATAATAATTTCCTGGTTTGATAATTGAATGATGGTTATATAAGCTGTTAACATTAGGGAAATGAATGATATATGGGAACTCAACTATTTTTGCAATGTTTTTGAAAGTCTAAAATTGTATCAAAATAAAAAAAAAATTTTTTTAAAGGGGAGGACTCCTGGGAAGATGGCAGACTAGAAAGACATGGGACTCTTTTCTCTCCCAGAAAAATATCTAGAGGACAGGCAGAAATGGCCTGGAAAAAATTCTTCTAGGGTTTAGGACACCAGGGGAGGCTGGACACTGCCCAGAGGGAAGAGGGGCAAAGGAAAAGAATCACAACAGCAAAACTGTGAGTTAAAAGCTGCAGCTGCAAATGCCGGCACCCTCCCCCACACTATAGACACTTGAATTCTCAGGGCTCCAGGCTGGTGGCTACAGACAAATGGGGCTCCACGGATCCACCTCCCCAGGCAAGGGGAGGGAGAGGGACACAGCCTAAGGCTGACTCAGCTTCTGACCCACAAATTTGGTCTGCTGTGTCTCACGAGCCCTTCTAGACAGTGTGGGGCTGCACCACTGCTTGCCTTGCTAGCTGGCAAGGGACTAAAGAGATCCGACCCTCTCAATCTCTCTCTCTACTGACATAGACTGGTTGTTGAGGACAGAGGGGAGTAGAAATACTTCCTACCCGGGGAAAAGGGAGGGGGCTGCCAGCAAAGGTTGGAGAACTGCCTCTGAGAAAGTTTGAATTATGAGGCTCTTAGCCTCCAGGCAAGTACCTCTGTCACACTGACCTGGTCTGTTTTGCAGCAAACACACTCCAACCAGGCATTGAATTAGAAGGCTGTCAAAGAACACCATCTGCTGGCAGATGCAAGAAGTGCATGTGAGGAAATTAAAAGTATATAAGAGAGGCTTCTTCCCTCCCCAAGGCCCTTGGAAGTGGGGCTGCAACCCATTAATGGATCCAGGGCCCAGATTTGAGCAGCTAACAGGGACAAACCTAAAGACCCAGAATAGGTTGAAACAAGAATCAAAGAACAGCAGCAATACACAGCGTCCAGCTACTAAAACCCTATAAAAGAGAGAGAAATTGAGCATCTGAGTAAACTCACTATCCTAATCAGATGCCTAGACATCAGCAAAAAATCACAAGCCATACTAAGAAAATGGAAGAAATGGCTCAAGAAAAGGAGTGTATCAAAACCCCAGAAGAGATGAAAGATTTGAGATAACTAATCAATGACATGCACACAAATTTCCAAAATCAAATTAATGACCTGAAAGACAATATGGCTAAAGAGAGAAAGGACATCAAGTGGACACTGAGACACAAAGAAGAATCTGAAAACCTGAATAAGAAAGTAACAGAGCTCATGGGAATGAGACATGATAGGTGAGATAAAAAACACATTAAAGGCATATGACAGCAGACTCAAAATGATCGAAGAAAGAATAAGGGATACAGAAGACAGAACAGCTGAAATTGATGAGAGAAAACAACAAAGAGAGAAAAGAATGGAAAAAATAGAGCAGGGGCTCAGGGAGTTGAATGATAACATGAAAGGCAACAATATACATGCCATGAGAGTTCCAGAAGGAGAAGAGAAGGGAAACAGGGCAGAAAGAGTATTTGAGGAAATAATAGCTGAAAATTTCCCAGCTCTCATGAAAGAAATGAACTTACATGTCCAAGAAGTGCAGCGCACCCCAATTAGAATAAATCTGAACTGACCTACTCCAAGACACATACTACTCTGAATGTCACACGTCAAAGAGAAAGAGAAAATTCTGAGAGCAGCAAGGGAGAAACAAACCATCACACAAAAGGGATGGCCCTTAGTGCAGATTTCTCATCAGAAACCATGGAGGTGAGAAGACTGGTATGATACAATTAGGATACTGCAAGAGAAAAACTGCCAGCCGAGAATTCTGTATCCAGCAAAATTGTCCTTCAAATATGAAGGTTAAGTTTAAAACATTCACAAACAAACAGAAACTAAGAGAATTTGTAAAAAAAAAAAAAAAAAAAGAATCCACCTTTGCAGGAAATATTAAAGGAAGTCTTAGAACATGAAAGAAAAAGACAGGAGAGAGAGGCTTGAAGGAGAAGATAGAAGAAAGAATAGAAGAAAGGGTAACCAAAAGAGTAAAAAGACAGATGAAAACAAGATATGACATAAAAACCAAAGAATAAAATGGTGGAAGTAAATAATACACTTACAGTAATACTGAATGTGTAAGCTCCCCAATCAAAAGATACAGGCTGACAGAATGGATTAAAAAAACATGAGCCATCCATATTGTAGAGTCACCTTAGAACCAGGGATACAAACTGGCCGAAAATGAAAGGTTGGAAAAAGATACTCCACACAAAAAGTAACCAAAAAAGAGCAGGGGTAGCTATACTAATATCTGACAAAACAGACTTTAAATGCAAAAAAGTTATAAAAGATACTGAAGGCCATTATATAATAATGAAAGATACAATCCACCAGGAAAAAATAACAGTCATAAATATCTAGGCACCTAACCAGGGTACCCCAAAATACATGAAGCAAACTCTGGCAAAACTGAAGGGAGAAACAGATATCTCTACAATAATAGTTGGAGGCTTTAACACATCACTCACAGCCTGTATAGAGCAACTAGACAGAAAATCAACAAGGAAACAGAACTTAAACAATATGATAAATGAGCTAGACCTAACAGACATATACAGAATGTTGTACCAAAACTCATCGGATTACATATTCTTCTCAAGTGTCAATGGATCTTTCTCCAGTATAGACCACATGTTAGGTCACAATGTAGATTTCAATACATACAAAAAGACTGAAATTATACAAAGCACCTTCTCAGATTGTAATGGAATAAACTGGATATCAATAATAGACAAAAAAGAAGTAAATTCATAAATGTGTGGAGGCTAAACAACACACTCCTAATCAATCAGTGGGCCAAAGAAATTGCAAATGAAATCATAAATATATTGAGACAAATGAAAATGAGAACACAACTTATCAAAACTTATGGAGGAGGGGAGTAGATGTAGTTCAAGTGGTTGAATGCCTGCTTCCAATATATGATGTCCAAGGTTCAATCTCTAGTACTGCCTAAAAACCAACCAACCAACCAACAACAACAAAAAAACAACTCTCATTGGGGAGCAGATGTAGCTCAGTGGTTGAGTGCTACTTCCCATGTCCTAGGTCCTTGGTTCAATCCTCGGTACCTCATTAAGAAAAAAACAAAAAACAAAACACAAAAACTTATGGGGGAGCAGATGTGGCTCAAGTGGTTGAGTGCCTGCTTCCCACATGGGAGGTCTCGGGTTTGGTCACTGGACCCTCCTAAAAACAAAAACAAATAAAAAGCAAAGAAATAATGAAAAACCAACTTAGGGGAGCCGATGTGGCTCAGTGGTTGAGTGCCGACTTCCCACATATGAAGTCTTGGGTTCAATCCCCGGCTCCAGTACCTTAAATAAACAAACAAACAAATAAACAAACAAAATCCCACAACAAAACCTATGGTATATAGCAAAGGCAGTCCTGAGAGGCAAATTTATAGTCCTAAATGTCTGTACTATAAAAGAAGAGCTAAAAATCAAAGATCTAACTGAACAACTGGAGAAACTAGGAAAAGAATAGCAAACCATCCCCAGAGCAGGCAGAAGGAAAGAAATAATAAAGATCAGAGCAGAAATAAATGAAGTTGAGAACAACAACAACACAACAACAAGAGAAAATCAACAAAACCAAAAGCTGGTTCTTTGAGAAGATCAATAAAATTGACAACCCCCTAGATAGACTAACAAAGAAAAAAAGAAAGAAGATGCATATAAAATAAAATCAGAAATAAAAGGGGGAAAGTTCAACTGACCCCACAGAAATAAAAAGGATCATAA